>JAGWCC010000172.1:600000-754880 GCA_022651775.1 Drusus annulatus | reverse complement strand
AAGGATTACTGAAATATTATGAATATAATCCTCTCAAGTAATAATAAAAACAAATTACCTAAGATTATGTCGTGAAAACGAACAAGTAAGATCAAATGGGGCAAATACGTAACACCCCGACTAACCTAACCTAATATAAAAACGAGAACATAATAGATAACATATCATCGCCGGAAAGGCAAAAGGGCTTAAGCGACACTTTGGTCACAAATGAGTTAAATACGCAGTTTTGATCAGTTTTGATCAGTTTTTTTTCTGCATCGAATGCTCTGAATTTCGTTTTATTCTGAAGACTTTTGTGGCGCTACAGCCATCTAAAATACATTTACCGTTTGGGAGATGGCTTCAGGTAACTCAGTGAGAGCATCGAGTTACCCGAGTTAACTTTTTTTTTCAAAATCCAATCAGGTAGTACTGAAGACTAATGAATTTTATTGTAAAAAAAAAACATTAAAGTGCTCTGGTGTAAACTTCCCAAAATGGCGCTTCAGCCCTTTTGCCTTTACAGCGACGATATATGTGTGCAAATCAAAACTATCTAAAATGGTGATTGTTATCATAAACCATGAAAGATTGCTCAGGTTAGTTAATTTAGTATATAGATTCACTGTTATTATTATTATATATGAATACGCTTTATTATTATTATTATAACTACATCTGTTAAAGTTTACCCTTTGATTGCCGTGTAACGACTTTTTTTACACCGTAATAAAAGTAGCAAGTGTTATAAAACGAGTAGTGTAGTTTTAACGAATTTATTATTTCTGCATGGGATTCGACGTAACTCCGCCATTCATGAATAGGCTGGTTGGACTATAATTGAAGAGATTCTGTGTATAGTATTATGGTATCAGAGGTTTTAAAGGAATGAAGACATAAGTTTACGCGTATTTAACCTTTTCGAATCTGAAGGTAAAAATTCGAAGGGGGTGACGCAGTTACCCCATTTAATATTGCTTACTAAAGCGTTTTCATGACATAATCTTAAGTCATTTGTTTTTGGTAATACTTAGAGAGAAGTATAATAATAATAATAATATTTGGATAATTTGTATAGCGCCGTTTTTGTGAAAAATCATCTCAAGGGCGCTGTACAAATCTTAATTTCTACTTAATATTAATTCTTAGTTTATATAAATATACAGTATCATACTTACCTGGCAGGTCACTTCTGGCAGGACACAATCACCATATCATAATAACTTAAAATTTAGAATAACTTAAATTTTTATTTATTTTTTATTTTGTTTCTTTTTTTATATAAGTATATATTTATAAGTGTATATTTAAGTATATTCATAATATTCAGTAATCTTCATCTAAACTCACAAAACTCTCGTTCGGAGTGACATAAGAACCCCTATACGGAACGGGAGTGTTAATAACTTCACTGTGCACAATCTATAATTTGTGTAAAAGACATGATACATACAACTATTAGACTATAATCAACTCTAACAACTAAGTATGTGCATTTCCAATTATTGCGTAAATTGACTCTCTCGCCTTTGCGAGATAAACGCAATGAACTTAGCGGTAGTTTTGTGTGTTGCGTAACACAGTGTTATTGTACAGTGTGGAACTGATCAAATGTAATAAGACGCTAACCGGGCTGACCCCACGAGCGTGCAATCGCGGCAGTACTGCACGTAGCACTGCACCCGCACGCAATAATAAAAATAGATAAAAATGCATAAGATATAACCTTGAAGGAACAATATATGGAGGGATAGCTAATTTGTTTTACCCAACCCATCCGAAATTGTAATAAATCACTGTTTCCGTGTTTTTACATCGTACACCATGAGAGAGAAAGAGACAACAAATTTCTTGGACGGCTTCTATATACTGTCGTAATGTTCTTAAGCTGGTTATTTTCGCTGGTTAACGGCGGGACTCCGCCCACATTTTATATTTTGCCACTAAACTTGACACAACTAAACGGTTTTTTAGGTTAGATGCTATATTTTTGTTGATAAAAATACTGTGAAAAAGTGGCTATACGAATACACAAAAACATTATGTCGATATGTGATATGAATGGATGTATAAATACCGTAGCCTTAGTCTTAGCCACGCCCATTTGCGCCGAGTCATGTTAAAATCATCAAAAACAAGTCCAAAACTGACTTCACTGGCTTTGGCTTGGGCTACCTCTTGTATACTCTAAGGATATAACTCATTTCACGGTGTCAATTTTTTTGCTGAAAAAATAATATCGTAAGCAGAGGCCAATCCGTGAAAATTCACTCAACCGCGATGGTAAAACCGTAATTGTACGTTTCGGCAAAATTCACTCAGTGGTCGCTCAGTTTATTTATTTATTAAAATGATAATATAGTTTAAAAAAATACATTTTATGATATATTATTCCAGAGGAGTTTAAAAAAAAACTCTTTCTGGGAAGCACAAAATTATTAAATAAAAATGAATAATATCTTAAGACATACAATTTTTAAAATGGAGTACAAAAGAAAGGGGAACAAACAAGTAAATACAATAAAAAGAGACTCATAAGAGTAGAGATTATTAAGATATTCACACAAATAAAGGTTTAACAGAAAGGATATAGCACTGATTTATAAAGAAAGTTGTAGAGAAAATATCCATTAAGTGCCTTTGCCAACATGTTTATGTTCGCAATTGGAAGTTTTAATTAATTGAGTAATGCGTTATTATTGCGTATATGCGATGTATTGTAAGGAGTTTGTTTGGTGAAAGTGGACGTAAGTAGGTACCTACCGTAAAAGATAAATGCGAGTTACAGATTAGAATGCATAATTTAGCCCTGGACATCGGGTCAACTAAACTTTTTTTTAAACTTTCAGATAAAAAAAAAGTAACACTGTATTCGGTACTTTATTTTGATGTAGAACTATTAAAGCGCATGTGGAGCACGTGACGGCATAATTACAACCGGTTAACGTACCCGCCAGACCGCTATTACGTGATACCAGATGCAAGCGATTCGATATGATGCAGCCTTTTTTACGGAAATGCCAAAGGTGTTGATTCTAAATTTATAACTCATAAACACAAGGTAATAAAATCACGGCTTACAGTGGAGCTAGACACATCTCCTTAATAGGTGTGTGATTAAGAGTTATGTCATTAAATTAGCCGAAAACTTGTTGCGAATAATGTCAGGTTATTCATCGCGATTTGTTGGCGAGTGGTGATGTAACAATATACGATTCCGAGCATCGTGACCGCAGAATATAAGAATCTTTGAGTTCATCGTAATCACCGCTTAACAAAACACATTTTTTTAAACGTACAACTTTAATTCTACAATGAATTGATTCCAAGTCCACCATTCAGAATCGAAACATTGCTTGAAACGACTTTAGCCGCGTTTGGTGACCAGATCTGAATGGCCAGGTACTTCTTGACCTTCGCCTTTCCCACATCCTTCTCCCCGCTACCTTCAACTTTTTAAAATTTTGTTTTTTATAGTGAATGCCGCACAACAGTCTCAACTGCTCGCAACCGTCTAGAGCCAGTGAGAATATAGCATCCCCAATTGGGGTATGTTGCGAGGCAGAAGGTATCGGGGAGGGGAAGGAAATGGGGAAGAGGAAGGTCGGGAAGTACCTGGCTATTCAGATCTGGTCACCAAAGACGGCTAAAACCATTTCAAGCAACGATTCTGAATGGTGGTCTTTCACCAGGGCGAAATTGGAGTATCTACCACTCTGGAACGTGCCGAACCTAAAAACGTACCCCGATTGGGGATGGCATTATACAAGGCCGGTCCTGGGCAGGCGCAATTGGGGCAGTCCGCTCCAGGCGGCGAATCGCCGAGGCGCTGATAGTACCTAATCACATTTATTTATACATATGATATAAAATGAAAAAACTGTACGATTCATGGACGGCAATCGAGCCCGCAAGTTCCCGGCCCGACGGCGCGGAATAAAAACGCGCCTCTCGTCTTGTACTTGATACGAGTTGGTACCAATCTTCTGTTCGAACAAGAATTTAGCTCGCGCCAGGCGCCGTTAGACTCGGGGCCGGTCCTGGTAAGATACCTCCAATTAAAAAGCCATAGTCTCACTGGCTCCAGACGGTTGGGAGCGGTTGAGACTATCGAGTTGAGGGAAAAGCAGTACCGTTTCGCGGACCACTAGTTGAATAACACTGCCTTAGATCACAATCTGCTATTACAGGAATCTTAGAGTATATAGAGTGGTATCAATCCAAGGCAGTGTAGTCAGTTTTGATGATTTTTACCTGACTCGGCGGACCTGGGCGTGGCTAAGACCAAGGCTAGGGTATTTATACATCCATTCATATCACATATCGACTTAATGTTTTTGTTTATTCGTATAAACACTTTTTCACAGTATTGATATCAACAAAAATATAGCATCTAACCTAAAAAACCGTTTAGTTGTGTTAAGTTTAGTGGCATTATAAAAAATGTGGGCGGAGTCCCGCGGTGACCCAGGAGCCCAAGATCATTCTAACAGTACGTAGAAGCGGAGTATTATTTTTGTTGTCTCTTTCTCTCTCATGATGTATGACGTAAAAACCCGGAGAAAGTGATTTATCGCAAGTTTGTATCGGTTGGGTAAAAATAATTAGCTCTCTCTCCATACATTGTTTCTCCAAGACAGGAATATAAAGATTAGACAATTGCGTATAGAATTATAAATATTTATAAACCCGATGTGGGCGGTCCGTCGCATCGTGTTGTGTCGCCGACAGACGCAGAAAACCCGATTCGATTCGATTCGGTTAGTTAGCGAGCTGCATCAGGCTAAACAACGGGCGAACATAACAAACACTTCGTTAGACGATTGCCAAATTGATCAACGATGTAACTAACTAACTAACCATCACGCCGTTTTCCCCGCAGGGGTAGGCAGAGAGAACGGACCGCCATATAACACACTCTGACTTGGCACACACTCCTTGCTTCATCCACATTCATACATCGTCTCATACATACTCTTCTGTTATTCTGACTCTTCACATTACCCGATTCAAGTATTTGATTTACTTGATCGTGCCATGTCTTGACTTCTTCCATTCACTTTCGCATCATATATTCTTTTGAAACTCCTTTCTTCGTTCATTTGATCTACATGCCCAAACCATCTATCTAAGCGTCCCTTTCTCGATCCTTTTCTTTACGCTCGCATCAGCCTTGCATTCTTTCCAGATATCCACATTTTTAATACGGTCATACATGGTTTTACCGCACATACGTTTCAAGGATTTCATTTCCACAGCATTCAGTCTACTTTTATCCTTCCTCACTGCCATACATCAGGGTTGGTATAAGCACTGCGTTGTGGACTGCTAGCTTCGCTTCTTTGGACATTTTTTTATTTGCGCCAACAGCGTTCAGTCCTCCATTAATGGAGTTTCCTGCATTCACCCTTCTTTCCATATCCTGATCAGCCGTCCGTCTCTCGTAAACATACTTCCTTAATACACAAACTCATCCACTATAAAGATGTATTTACGTTATTATTCCCCCGTATGGAAGGAGACGTACAATTTTAAATGAAAAGGCCAAAACGCCACGCGACATCGCCTCAGCGTGTTTCATATATTATGAACGAGTGCATTTTGCGAAGTCATCCGCCGATAGGGCAAAAAATCAATACTTTGGGTGATGGAGCATTATTTCTACATTATTAGTAGTTGTTCGATGGAGATAAAACGTGTATGCATGTAATCGCGTACCAGAGTCGTTTCTTATGGAGATACAATATATTAATAATATTGATGAGTTGGTCTTATCTCTGAACAAGCAACACGATAGGTAGTAACAAAAAAAACCTACATCCTTCGGAGTTTGGCAAAACAATTATAATTAAAGACACGAGTTGATGAAGATGGTACATGTGTTATGCTGGTACCAATATTTTATAACATAACGCCATTTAAATCTCAGATATTTTATGGCATTCAACACTCCCATTCCGAACGATATCTTAGGTAAAGGTTAATAAAAAAATAATGAATATACTTCTCTATAAGTACTGCCAAAAACAAATTACCTAAGATTATATCATAAAAACGCTTTAGTAAGCAAGATCAAATGGGGTAACTACGACACCCCCCTTCGGATCGTACGTTTTATTTTTACTTTCAGGTACGGAAAGGTTAACAACATTTTTTAAAAATCTCATCTTGTCCCTTGTGTGGGGTGACTTGTTGGAGGTCTATCCTCTAAAATTGCCAATATTTTATGCGAAAGTCAGTCTTTTTTTATAAAACTTGTTTTTATTATAATAAATAATAAAATAAAAAACGCTTAGTAACCACTTTGACAGACTATTGCTTATATATATCTAATTGCACACAAACAAACTTTTGACATCTATTAGCTCATAAATAATAATAATAATAATATTTGGACGATTTGTATAGCGCCGTTTTTGTGAAAAATCACCTCAAGGGCGCTGTACAGATCTTACTTTCTATCATTACATATTAATTCCTAGTTTAAATAAGAAAATATACAGGAACATACTTACCTGTCAGGTTCCATCAGATAGACACAATTATTAACTTAAAATTATTATTATTATTTATTTTATTTATTTTTTTTTTTCGATTTAGGGCATGGGAGCGAAATTAAAAGTAACATGACACTTTCATCGACTCGTGTCTTCAATTATTGTCACTACAAAATCACGATGTAAATATTACAGAGAAGAGCCATTGAATTAGAATGAAGTACCAATGTCCTTTGAAACAATAATTCAACTTATATGTAGAATGTTGTTGATCCTGACAGCGTCTTAGATGTAAAATATCTCAAAGGGCGAGTTAAAAATATTAATAACAGTCAATATATATAGCGCACTTTTGTAATAGTTAACCTAAAGTACGCTTTACACTAAATTACTTACCTAATATAACAACGAGAAAATAACACAACAGTGTGCAAATTAAAAAACCATGATCGTTTTCATAAATCATGAAAAAAATGTTCAGATATGGGTAAAATGCTGAATATGTACATCAACGGGTTAAAAAAACAATTTTCTAGAAGCTAAGGGTGTAAAAGAATCCAAATAAAAAGTGTGTGTCGGACGTACATGGTCCACGATAAATGTGTAGCATTAAGATTATTGTATATTATTTAGAAATGTTAATCATTGTAATGTATGTCTCCCGGCTTGATAAAGTCTGAATGACGCAAAGCAAGGTAGGTCGGTCAGAGTAAGGGGAACAACAAACGGGATGACGGCGGCCTGATCCCGGCCGGCCTATCGATCTTTGCGGGAGCGGTTCTGGGAGAAAATTAATCTGCCTACCCCACGGGGGCCAGGTTAATCACCCGGCCAAATAAAATATACCGGGGTGATAACTCGGCCCCCAGCTACACAACTGTCATGTTATTATGTATGTAAATGTTAGGATAAGTTAGTTATTAAGAGTTTAGCCCCAAAAAACCGGGCATTATTTGTAAACTGTATTTTTGATATGTATTTGTGAACTTAATAAAAATGATAGAGGGGTGAAATTAAGTTGAGGTGAAAGCTGGTAAAAAGGAGAAGGGGATAGATTGCTAAAATCTGTCCCACAAAATAGCCAGCCGGCCGGGGAGAGAGCGAAAGAGGATGCTAAATTCTCCCATACATCGCTCTTACGCCTCGGCTGTGCGCTCCAAAGGCAATGAAATATTGCGCAATAATGGGAGAAAAGGGCATCACATCCTCCGCCAGCATCACGACTTTACCTTCGCCCTGACATCGCCTTCAACTTGACTCCTGACTTTCATTGACCATCGCCTGCCCCCCTGACCGCCTGACTACACCTCTCAACTGGACCAGACCCAGCATCTTCACTTTGAAAAGCCGAGGCCCTACAAGCTGAACCCGTCGTCTCCCTTACAACGAGACCGACCCCTAGCAAAGGGACCGCTACCCTATTACAGTTTATTTGTGTACCTGATTACGTCGGGTACAAAGTGTGTTATAAATATGAACAAATTTGTTAAAGCCAAGAATAATATTGAAGACATTAAAGTGTTCGTGTTGGTACTTAAAAACATCAATTTTCAATTATTATAATTTAACGATTCTAAAAATGCAAACAGTGCGAATAAAACTCTAACGACAGTGTTTATTTTTATATTTTAACCATCCTATCTACAGGAAAATTACTTTGCGGTGAGTTATTTTTAAAAATATGAACTAATTTGTTCAACGTATTATAATATATGAGTTTTGATGGAAACGTGGTTCACTCTTGCGAGGGTGAGTCGGAATCAACAGAGGGTTGGCGTCACCGTTACCGAGAAAAAACGTAAGTTAACAAAAATGTGCCAATTTTTCCTCCTCTTCTAAAAGTAATGATACTGACAAAGGATGTAATAATAATACCAACTCATAATACGGCGCCCTCCGTGGCCGAGTTGTCAAGACGCTCGACTACGGACCAAGAGGTTGCGGGTTCAAACCCGGCGTATATAAATATGTAGTATATTTGCGGCACATTCTAGAGTGGTAGATACTAATAGTATCTAACCTTGTGAAAAATCACCATTCAGAATCGAAAAGTTGCTTGAAATGGCTTCAACCGTGTTTGATGACCAAATTTGAATAGCCAAGTACTTCCCAACCTTTCTCTTCCCATCTCCTTCCCGTCCTCGCTACTTTTAGCCTCGCAACATATCCTAATTGGGGATGCCATAGTCTCACTGGTTCCAGACGGTTGGGACTTTTGTGCGGTATTCATATATTTTTTTAAACAATAATTTTGCCAATATTACGTTTTCTGAGTTAAAAACTGTATCTTTCTCCAAAAGTAGAAGTCCAAAAAATAATCGTGTTTATTTGAAGCAACCTGCCAGTTAAGTGTGCTTCTGAATATTATCTCTGTACATAATGTAAATAAATAATAATATGCCATAGATTATCATATGTAATTAGTAATGAAATAAACCATATGAATAAAGATTTGTACAGCGCCCTTGAGGTGATATTTCACAAAAATAGTGCTATATAAATTAGCCAGTATTATTATTGTGCCTTTGACAGTAAGCGGCTTTAACCGCTTAGTCCAGTTCGCAACATCAACAAGATTTGCGTAACCTATTTGTTACCACAAAGGTCAATAATATAACTCTAGATAGGTGGATTTATTTATAACTTAGGTATTGTTTATTAGCGGTAAAGATACAACTATTTCTGCGGCTTTGCGATATTGAAATGCAACAAACAAAGTAACAACAGTTCAGACTAAAATGTGCGAAGGAGAAATTAAATTGAGACATCATTTAAAAAAACACCAACAAAGAATATAAATATGTCATCCAAATGTCAGCAATTTCATTGCCTCGCAAAAGTTTCAAGTAAAAACAAATATCGTACAGTTGCTTACGTCAATTCAATAAAAATATAATTTAGTATGCGTGACCCAAAAACTTGTTCTTTTTTTGTGAAATAATAAAGCCTTTTCCCTTCTCAGTATTCAAGGTTTTCTTGTACTTTGCGCTATATTGAAAATACGTTTTTCACAACAATGTCTTCACGTGCCTTAACAAGGTTACAACGTATTGTGTCGAATTTTGGGCACAAGGCATGAAATTGTTATTTCTTTTCTTCAAAACATTGAGAAATAAAGCATGCCTAATAATATTTGTGCTGATTAAATTTTGGTACAAGCCGAAAATTTGTACACGAGAAACAATCATATTACAAATGAATTCTTAATTCAACAAATCGGTATGAAATATCTATGTTTTATCACGAACAAACTAGTAATTAGTAGCCGGTTTACCCGAGTTTCAACTCATTCTTATTGAACAATTAAAAAATACGAGTCGATATCGCCTTGTCTCATTTATTGACAACAAAGTGGACCATCAAAAGCTCCATAGTTCACGATGGAAATAATGCTGCGAGATGAAAATAGTTGCGTTGACCTAGAAATTATCGCCAGAAACGGCTGTGCCAAATTTCATGAGGCCCCAATGTGCACCGTTCGTTAAGTTTTGGGACTTGAGACATCAGTGATATCACACATATTTTTTTAAAACATTTAAAAACATCCATTTTCATTGATCAAGTTTTTGTGACTAACTAACTAACCATCACGCCGTTTCTCCGCAGGGGTAGGCAGAGAGGACGGACCGCCGTACAACTCTGTCTTGACACACACTCCTTGCTTCGTTCACATTCATACATCGTCTCATACATACTCTTCTGTTATTCTGACTCTTCACGTGGCCTGATTCAAGTGTTTGATTCACTTGATCGTGCCATATCTTCATTGGGCGTCAAGTTTTTGTAATTTTTTTTTACAAACTAAATTTTTATAACTGGAAGTTTGAACATCTGTTAAAACCCAGTATAAATAAATCTAGGCAACACGAATAGGATGTTTCGCGAGCAGAATCTTCACAATTCTTCAGGCTAATCCTGTTGCTAAAGTGGTCGCGACCGCAGTGTACTCCTTAACTGCTCGAGGACCGCGAGCGTTAGTTGGAGTGTTGAGCCTCCTGACGTCAGCCGTGGGCGGGGGTTCAAGGCCGCCCGCCGCCCTCCCGCACCGTAACACGTAAAGCCTCTTCTGCCGTCCGGTGATCTCAGGAGTCGTAAAGCCTAGAGACTAGATACTACGCTGGGAGTACAGTAATTGCCGCTCGCACACAGTAATTAGTAGATAATCAGGTATCAGGTTTTATTACAGGCTCAGCCCGCCGGTAATGGTTCAGATCCGCTCACGGATTTGTTATCAGACAAGCACAGAAACCTATAAAAGAAAATTCTATATAATTAGTAGTAAGGTGGATGGCCATTTGAGTACGGAGATTTAAGGTTGAATGGTCTATAAGGTAGGCAACTTCAGGCGAAGAAACCACTGTGAAATAAACGAGAATGATTTTTTTACAGTGAATACCGCAGAGTCCCAACTGCTCCCACCGTCTAGAGCCAGTGAGACTATGGCATCCCCAAACGGGATATGTTGTAAGGCTGAATGTAGTTTGGGGGGAAGGAGATGGGGAATATCAAGGTTGTGAAGTAAATAATTACATTAATTTATAGTTTTTTAAATGAAAAAAAAACTTTGTATTGGACCACGGAAAGCATTTTAATTTTTATGACCGACCGGTTTCGCTTAGCCTAATAAGCATCATCAAGGTACAAAATTAAATAGTGCCGTATACCGCACAAGAGTCTCAACTGCTCCCAACTGTATAGAGCCAGTGGGACTATGGCATCCCCGATGAGGATATGTTGTGAGGCTGAAGGTAGTAGGGGGAATGAGATGAAGAAGAGGAAGGTTGGAAAGTACCTGGCTATTCCGATATGGTCAACAAACGGGGCTAAAGCCATTTTAAGTAACGTTTCGAATCTAAATGGTGGTCTTTCGCCAGGGCGATACTTAGAGTATCTACCACTCTGGAAACTAAACAAAAATACCAAGTGCGCGGCTATATATATATATATATAGAAAAATAAAAATATATAAAAATAAAAATAACAGAACGATGAGAAAACAATAGAAAACATTTGAAATTATAACAAAGGAATAAAGAGAAAGAGACAGATAATATGAATTGAAAGAGAATATTAATTTCATTTCATTATTATTTAGTTCTGCTAGATTTAGTTTTTGTTTTTAGTGACAGCTGTTTCGGCATTTAAGGCCACTATGCAACCAGTTAAAAAAGTATATTACAGATGAACACACTCATCTGCAAAGCGGGAAGCTTTGCCAGTGCTGCTACTGGAAAAATTTAAATATGTAGTTTGTTATTTCCTTTTTTGGCCACCTGCACAGAGACGTCTGTCGAGATTGAGTCGCATACTTGTCCTATTTAAAACAATATGTCTTTTGTGCAAACAGAGAAATGCCCTTGTAGCTTGTAGTGTTTAATATGCATTTATTTGCTCACGGCCGAATCATGTTCCGGAAACGTAACATTCCTCACACCACGGTTGTATCGATAAGTTTAGTCCAATATATATATATATACATCATCGCCACTATGCTAAATTGCCAACAATGGAACCGATGAATAAATCCAATATACTTGACCTTACGCATAATAATAGGATGGCAATAATGATAACAGTGAAGGATTTCAAATAGACAATTTGTTAGGTTCTTACCTTTTTGTTTTTCATTTAGTTCCTACCTTTCCCGCCAATTTTTCATTCGGTTTCTTATTTATCAACACTGTAATATAAAAAAGAAGAAGTTTTTGGGTGAACTACGTGTCGCTTGTTGATAATAATAAATAAATAATAATATTTGGATGACTTGTATAGCGCCGTCTTTGTGAAAAATCACCTCAAGGGCGCTGTACAGATCTTATTTTCTATTATTACATATTAATTCCTAGTTATACTCTTGCTTCTTCGTCGTCGTTGTTTTTATGGATGTAGTTTATTTATTTATTTATTTGCAAAAACAGTTTTACATCAAAACATTGCAAAAAACACAAAGAATGGTATCATAATTACACAAAGATTAAGGTAAAAATAGTTTTCAAGAAGTACATAATATAGTTAGAACTCGATAGCTAGTTCTTGCTTAAACTTGTTGTAGCTCGTGTGAAAAATATCCAAGTTTCCTGCGAGGCAGTTAATGATTAATGTTGTTGGTTGTTTTTTTTTTTATGCGATTTTATGACAAAAATATAAAGCTAAATAAAAAGCCGAAAAACTACATCACGTCGTTATTTCAGCGTTTTGTTAACACCACACTATTTTATGAATGAGCATTTAGTTTTCGCGAAAACAATGTCAGTGCAATATAACACATTACAGGCGTGTCGCCCGTTTGTTCAGTACTTACACGCCATTGTGCGAACCTAATACCTGCCATAACGTTTCTGCGAATCCGCAAACAAACGGTCAAGGGTTCACGCCAATGCGCCATAAAACATTCCAACACTTCTTAGACTGAAAGGCGACATTGAGACAGGTGACAAGGTAAGAAGGTAGAAAGTGATCAAAGGGTTAATAGCGGTCACCTTTGCGAATTCCACCTCAGTGTGAATTAGTATGTGAAGTTTTATTTAAATTAGAATTGAATTAAAAGCTTCATGCTTTGCTGTGATATTAATTAGTGAATACCGCACCAGAGTCCCGACTGCTCCCAACCGTCTGGAGCCAGTGGGACTATGACATCCCCGATTGGGATTTGTTGTGAGGCTGAAGGTGGTGGGGGGATGGGAAAGATGAAGGTTGGGAGGAAAATAATTACAGATGCCAGTGATGATACTGAGAAAATTAAAATATGTATTTATAGTTTGTCATTTCCTCTTTTGGCCACCTGCAGCATAGAAATGTTGACCGCACAAGAGTTCCAACTATCTTGAGCCAGTGGGACTATGGTATCCTCACTTGGGTATGTTACGAGGCTGAAGGCAGTGAGACGGGGAAGAGAAATGTTAAGAAGTACCTGGCTATTCAAATCTGGTCACCAATAACGGTTAAAGCCATTTCAAGCAACGGTTCGATTCTGAATGGTGGTCCTACCATAATCTATCTAAACAGATTAGGTTGCGACCGAGACTCGAGTCTCGTTACCTCTACTCTAACCGGGACTAGCGTCTCTGCCAATTGAGCTATCGTAACTTTTAAAATACTGTCGTTTTTATCAATCCGACATTTCTTTAAAAAAAATCACAATTCATTATTATCACCGTAAGAGTGTCAAATTTCTAACTGGGGAAAAAACCGTAGAGTTGTTTTCGTAAATGACATTTTGTGTATATGTGTTATTCTATTTTGCATTTTCACAATCAACGTGTGCCTAAAAGAGGAAGGTTGAATGTTAAAATAACCGCAACACATTGTGAAACCTGGCTAACATTCGCAAAAGTAGTTACTTTTTATTATTCCTGCTAAACCCTGAGGGTCGTTCACCTCTGTTTGCTCCCGACGCGAAGGAAAATATTTCGGAGAAATTTTAAACATTTTGATCCGCGATGCACTCACCAGCCGGGTGATATTTGCACTGCGGAGTAAGCCTGGCCCAAATGATCCACAATCTAATGCAAAGACTGATGCGCACCTTTGATAGTAATATCATGTTCAATTGAGTCATAAAACAGGGCGGCTTCAGACTTGGAAAACCGGGAAAAACGTGGAAATTAATACAAACCTGGAATTTTCAGAGTAATGTCAGGGATATTTTGTTAAATTTTGTAATCATCTTCTTGTTTTGACGCCCTCTCCTATCGGATGTAGACTATCCCCCACCCTGCAGACTTCAAACCGCAACAAACCAATTGAACTGGTCAGTAGCTGAGTGGACAAACGCGTCAGATTCCCATCCGGGCGTCGTGGGTTCAATTCCTATGCTAGCTAAGTCCTCCATCATAGCACAAGCAACATCTTCCGCTTATTATGATGACAGTGGGAGTTTTTCAAATATTGTCAGGTTATTCGTAACCCGGGAATATTTGTCTTTCTTTTAAAAAAACAAGATTAAAAAAATATTTGAAAAAAAACAGTTATGCAGGTTTTAAAGTTATATGTTCCTCTGATAGGTCTATTATCAATCTCCCGCGTAGATTACCAGGATTTCTACGATAGTTATTCCGAAAGGAATTTGTTTTTTTTTTGGGGTGACGTAGATACCCCATTTGATCTTCCTTATTTCAGCGTTTTCGTGACATCAATCTTAGGTAATTTTCTAAAAGTAACTAACTAACTAACCATCACGTTGTTTCACAGCAGAGGTAGGCAGAGAAGTCGGACCGCCATACAACTCTGTCTTGGCACACACTTCTTGCTTTGTTCACATTCATACATCGTCTCATACATACTCTTCTGTTATTCTGACTCTTCACGTGGTCCGATTCAAGTATTTGATTCACTTGATCGTACCACGTCTTCCTCGGGCGTTCACGACTTCTTCTTCCATTCACTTTCGGATCATATATTCTTTTCACACTCCTTTCTTCGTTCATTCGCTCTACATTCCCAAACCATTTAAGCGTCCCTTACTCGATCCTATTCATTACGCTTACCTCATTCTTTCCGAATATCCACATTTTTAACACGGTCATTCGTGGTTTTACCGCACATACGTCTCAGGGATCTCATTTTCACAGCATTCAGTCTACTTTCGAGAAGTATATTCATAATATTTCAGTAATCTTTATCTATATGGCACAGAACTCTCGGTCGGGGTTTTATAGGAACCCCGTTCGGAACGGGAGGGTTAAAATTATGAAAGCCTGAAATCAACCGGGAATATTGAAATCTGCTTGTCGTGCTGTGCCAACCCTGTGAAACAAGCCTCGTGATGAGTCAGTTACGATTAACGACCGGTTAACGCCGAGACTCGGATTTGCGGGGATCACTTATGAAAATGTATTTCGATGCGGTGGCATCGCACCCAGCACCGCACAACATGTCGGCCAATGTGTTTTCACCAAAATGTGCGCGGACGTTCGTGAAAAATAAACGCAAGTTCACGGCAGCCAGAATTTTTCCGACGAAAGAAATACTTCTTCTTGTGTCAGTGACCCAATTTCCTTTCCGGATTCCTTACTTGAGACACGACGCGTTCTAATTAAAGTTGGAATTTCTGCGTTATTATTGTTACACTAGATTATAATTTAAAAAAAGTTTTTGTTTTAAAAATACATTTTATAAGCAATGCTGACCACCACACTACCTAATATAAGAACGGCGGCATAAATTCACTATAATTTGTACTGAAAATAAGAATGGTGTATTTTTTAATGTTGCGTTCTCACATTCGAAATTATATTTTTGTTCTCACATCACATCACATCCAAAATTATATTGTAAAATAATAATGTTACGTTTTCACATCACATCACATCCAAAATTATATTGTAAAATAATAATGTTACGTTTTCACATCACATCACATCCAAAATTATATTGTAAAATAATAATGTTACGTTTTCACATCACATCACATCTGAAATTATATTGTAAAAAAAAATTTACAATGTTACATTTTCACATCACGTCCGAAATTATATTGTTTATAATATTAATTAGGAATCTGTGCTTTTTTTAATAGTAATTGCCGCACAAAAGTCCCCACTGCCACCAACCGTCTAGAGCCAGTGAGACTATGGCATCCCCGATCGGGGTATGTTGTGAGGCTGAAGGTAGTGGGGAGGGGAAGGAGATGAAGAAGAGGAAGGTTGGTAAGTACCTGGCTATTCAGATCTGGTCACCAAACACGGCTAAAGCCATTTCAAGCATCGTTTCGATTCTGAATGGTGGTCTTTCACCAGGGCGATAGTTGGAGTATCTACCACTCTGAATGAATGAATAAAATTCAAACATAAAAGTATCGAACAACTTCTAAACATTTAAGATGAGTTTTGTTCGCGGAGAAGACTTCTCGCATTAAAAACATAAAATAGAAATTTATGCATCACATATTTAATTATGAACTACAAGCGATCGCGACAGTCATAAATTCCTGCGTGTAATTATCTGGCAAGCTTTCTTGCGACAACAATGGGCGTATGACAGTGATTCAGAGCGGTGGCTGTAGACTTTTCCCGTCTGTGACATTTTGCGTTGAGAGAAAAACAAATTTCCATCAAAGCAAAGCAGTAAATTGACTCGCCTAACCGGCGTTCTTCGCTTCAACGGAAGGGCATTCATAAAGCGGACAAAGATTAGCTGTTTGACCACTAAGGCGTAAAGTTTATGCCAACGACACGACAAAGGTTGATTCAACACCTGACTTGATGAAACTTAAGCCCTCTGCACACGGAGATACTCAAAAGAAACTGATCACGGACGCAAATTACTAACCAGTCCACGATGAGTTTGAACCTTCGTAATTAAATGAAACACGGCGCTACCGTCACTAAACAGTCACTATCGCTATAGTAACCAGTTGCTAGGAAACTCGACCTGTCGACTGGTTTTTGACTTGAGTCTTAAATTGTTCACAGTTTCTCGTCCGATTGAATACATCAACGTTTCTTGTCACGTCATTTTATTTGATTATATTATTGTATATATTTTATAATAATTTCAATAAATGAACGAACAACAAGTAAATAAAAAAACAGTGAGAGTAAGTATAAAGAATAATAATAATATTTGGATGATTTGTATAGCGCCGTTTTTGTGAAAAATCACCTCAAGGGCGCTGTACAGATCTTATTTTCTATTATTACATATTAATTCCTAGTTTAAATAAGAAAATATACAGGAACATATTTACCTGGCAAGTCCCATCAGACAGACACACTTATTAACTAAAAATTATAATTACGATTTTTTATTCCGATTTAGGGCATGGGAGCGAAATTAAAAAATGGTCTTTGTGAATTTGTCGTACAGTACAGGATTTGGTTAAAATTTGTATATCTAAAGGTGATTCGTCGAGAGACGGATTATGTTGGGATTCTTTTAATGAATTTAAGGATATGAGAGTCTGAAAAGGTAAGTTTTCAGTTTGGACCTAAATTCTGTTGGGCTCGTTATACATCTTAGTTCCGGAGGGAGTTTATTCCAACCCTTCGGCCCCGAAACTCCGAAAGCGCGATCTCCAAACTTAGTATTTGGATTGCGTTTGGGTTTTATCAGCCTTCCGATAACCGATGACGTTGCTGATCTAAAAGTCGACTGCCTTAGTAGAAACATATTATTATACTTAGTAGAATTAGTAACCGGCTAGTAATTTCAATCACAAACCAGTTCAGTTTCTTTTGAGTATCTCCGTGTGCATATGGCCTAAATGAACCGTTAACACCGACGCGCTTCACAATCGACGCTGTACAAAATATCGAAATTGGTGTTCCAAAAGAGGCGAAAACTGCTTTTTTTATCATCGCATCCAGAAAACAAACTCGAGAGAACCGGCGGAGCTTGGGAAAACTTTTCGGCCGAAACAGGATCCCGATGAGAGATTTATGTGTCTCTCACGTCGTTAAGTTTCCAAATAGCGTAGCCTGCTTTGCCCATAAGTTAGAGGAGCGAGGCAATTAAGTTCCGAAATGCGGACAGGAGATCAAAATACGACCAACGGGCACAATCGGCAGTAGTCATAGGTAGGCGGTGCTTTGCGGATATGTAGGCAAGGGCTGGTATAGGTAACTCAACCAGAGATGAAACAAACAATACATGCTTAGCGTTGGGTTATTTTGAATCGGTATACGCCCCAGTGGCGATGTATTTACGATGCGTCATAAAGAAAGAGCCCTTTGTCTTGTTTACGCCTACGTATTGTCACTAGTGGAAAAGGGACAGCAAGTGTTTACGATGATTCTTCTAGTATATTGAAGAAAGTGCAATTGCAGCGTGTCTTATTCGTGCAGTTCGACCGGGTGCTGTTGAAAATAGTATTATAAACTGTTTTAAAGAAACAGCAATTAGCATCCATCCTCATGCTCGAGAATGTCTCAAATCGGGGAATACTACGAATTACTGGATAGCTTGCATTAAATTTTAATACTCCTTTAAATTCTTTATAAGTGACTTCAACACGCTTTGGCTTCGATCTCTGAAGTGTGAAATAATCAGTAATTGTTTTAAAAAATTGAAGCTTTAAACGTAACACGCTGTACGTTAGCTATGTATCTGTGTGAGTACTGTCCCGGCCTCAACTCTGATTGAGATACCTATACCGACACAGCCGTAATGAGAACGTACACGGTACACGGTTTATTAGTACGAATGCGTGCGAGGTTTATTATTGCCTATTCACGAGACTCGTGTACCGAGGGACATCCGCTGGATCAAAGGCTCCGATGGACGAGTGAATTGAGTCGAGGTTTAGGGCGTGTTGACCCTAATGACGTGAACACGCTGAAGTTAACAACACACGCGATTTGCTGTTTACTTGTCTAGCTCGTAAAACGTGGGGCCTTAAATAACGGAGATGAATTTCAATGCCTGCTGGACACTCTACGCGAGACTAGACGAGGGGGCGCAAGCATGCGCAAAGGTAAAGTAGACCGTACAGAGGTACTGGCAATGGGCGAACGCAGCCAATACACAACCAATAATAATCCAAGCAATAACTGCCCGATACAAGAATGGAATGGTAGCACTTCGGCCTCAGATCAAGAATATATATGAAGAGAGATATTTTTACCCAACCTATACAAATTTACGATAAATCACTTTCTCCGGGTTTTTACGTTGTAAACCGTGAGAAATGAAAGAGATAAGACAAGTTCTCACACAATATAGCACCGCTTTTAGGTATGTAAGCATGTTTTCCATGTATCCTGCGTCTCCGGCGACTCCCCGCCCACTACGTTTTGCTATGCGACATAACAGGACAGAACTCAGCGGTTTTTTTAGGTTATATCCTACATTTTCGTTTATAACAATATTGTGAAAAAGTGGTTGTACAAATAAACATAAACATTATGTCGACATGTACTATGAATGGATGTGATTTTTTTTTGATTTTATGGATTCTTTCGTAATCCTCTGCTAACTAGCTGGGGCTTATTCAAATACCCCTCATAATGTCTATCTAACTAGTACTGCGGCTCATTAGGTCTTATTACTATCACCACCTGATAGTTGTATTTAATTGACTGAATTTAAGTTTACATTAGTGAGTTCTTAGGGAAAAGGTCTTCATTGGATAAAAAACCCTAAGCAAGGAACAGATAAAAAAGATATACAAAAGTTCTGAACTTGTTAATGAATGGCTGTATAAATACCCTAGCCCTAGCCACGCCCCAGTCAGGCAAAAATCAGGGAAAATGATTTCTATCCAATCCAGCGGGCGTTGTTGATAACACGAAGAATTTGACGGGAATGTGTCCCGCACCACGTATGATATTCGTGACTGTTAATGCATGCATAAGCCAACGACAGGCGAGTCCATTTACATAGACCGTTTAATTACGATTCCAGGTCGCCACTGTCGGTAAACAACGGGCCGTTTATTCGCGTAAATGTGAAATTAAAACCGGAAATTTAAATTCGTTATTGACAGGTGAAAGAACTCGGCATCGTGTCGTTCAAAGAAATGGCCAGTCTGGATATCACAATCAAATCGCCGGGCATTTTTTAACAGTAATTAAACTCGATGATAGCTGCAATTAAAACCACCCACGGAATAACAACATCCACGTATTTTTTTAATGTAAATTATATGAGAAATGCATCGCGCAATCAAAATCAAAACGACGAGTGTCTATTTTTATCTAAATCATATGTCACATTTTTTTAATGTTCCGATGTAGACCCTCGCCCATAATATTATGTAGATTACGCAGCTTTTAAATAAGCATTGATTGAGAGGCACTTCACAAAAGGCCTAGTTTATTATCCCGCATTGACGAAATATCCTTTGAATAACATTCTCGCCATTTTTCCCCGCTGTGGTAGGCAGAGAAGGCTAGCGTCTGCGGTACATGGTTCGCGTAACCGTTGAGTGGGGAAGAAAAGTCTCTAAACGCATCGGCCATGACAGTCGGCAGTACCACACTGGCGACAATATTTGCCAGTAGTTGACTTGGTGCACACGTCAGGTTTTCTGACGCAGAGATTGAAACAAAAAATTGATCGGTAGTGGGTTTTTACCTGCTAGTAAATACTATTCTTTGTACAAACTCTTGGTCATGAGCCGACTTAAATATTTGATTCACTTAGTGCCATGTCTTCCTGGAGCTTTCCCGACTTCTTATTCCATCCACTTTGGTGTCGTTTATTCTCCTGGCTCTCCATCCGCTGTGCATATCCAAAACATCTTGTTGATTTATCGCCCCTTATTAACGTATTTCGGTATTTATTTTCTGATCTCCACTTTTGTTCTCTCTTATCCCAACTCGCAGTTTTGTGATGGATCATCTCAAGTGCGCCTTATAGAACTTTTCAACCTTTTTCAACCTTTTCAATAGAACTCAAAGGTTATTGTTATTTATAGTTATAATTATAAAACCTACGCTTTATTTATATACTTGCAGTTAGATACTAACTTTTCTCTTAATGTTATATTCTACCCATCTATTGTACTCCTTTATTTAAATAAATGTATTTATGTAAAAGCCTTAAAGGCGTTAATAAAATAAAATAAAAATAAAATAAAATACTAAATAACCTAACCTAATATGACAACGAAAAAAATACATAACAGATATGTATGCAAATCAAAACTATCTAAAATCATGAATCCGCATTCGGAATACAGTCGTACTAGTGTGACCACGCTCTGGGATCTCATTTCAATTGCATTCAGTCTCATTTCGTTCTTACATCGATACGTCAAAAAAACGTAACATATCAGAAGTGTCCAGTACAAAGTCCTTATGACTTTGATTGACAGGTCAAGGATCACCCACACGTACACGTAAAGCCCGTTACTCCTATATCGTACTTTACACGTGAGGAGCTGACAGGTGTGGTGTAGGGTGGGTGGGTGAGGGAGGTGGGGAGAGCCTCCAAAAGGACACTGCCGAGAGTGGCTCTGATCGCGTCATCGGCCCCGGCGAGGGCGGTGGGCGGTGGGCGGCACACCGATCCACCTTGCCAGACGCCTATGCGCCGACACCTCACCAAACTACACACCTCGCGGTGGCTTATGCTAGCCGGATACTCGCGGCTGCAGCTGTCCAACTACATCTGCAAAGCTTTGTAAAGACAAGTATGGAATCATCAAAATGATAAAAATACACGATAATATTCAATTGAAGGTTCTGGAATATAATAAAGGGTCAAAGTGAGACCGTGGTTGCGTGGGATGATGCGTATTAACACAGCGAGGATTGGTACGTAAAATATGTGAATCACAAGCAATCTGATTGAGTTTTAATACCCTAAAACGTATGCCGTACACACTCGCTTTGGAATCATCCACGTGATAGCTAGAAACGATAGTGCTGCCACCTTTAATATACAAAGAGAACTATTAATTTAGAAGTTTGATCAATTATTAGTCTTAAATAAATATAATGACTCTCGAACGGCGAGATGAATAAATTTGCAGACTGAAAATGTCTAAAATGTTCAGATCAACACAACTAATTTCAGCACGCGGTGACATTTCTTATTAAACTTTTCTATTCAATATTTTGAAAAAACTCCCACTACCATCATTATAAGCGAAAAATGTTTTTGTGCAATTATAGAGGACTTAGCTAGCGGAGGAATTGAGCCCACCACGACGCCCGGGTGGGATTCCGACGCGTTTGTCCACTCAGCTACTAACCGGTCAATCATTATTCGTCATCAATTCATAATTGTTTTCCAGTCGTGACCCCACGCAAATTGCCTGACGAATTCGTGTATTAGTATTCATCTCAACAATAATTATTAATAGAAAATGAATGGAATTGGTGTTGACCTTGTTTCACAGCTTCTTTAAGAGTCATTTAAGATTTCCAACAACGTGTACCCAACCTACGACCTACATTATTTTATAATTCCCCTTGTTAAATATAAACCTTACCTAGAGAAAAATTACGTTTGCAGTTATTGTAATCGTCTATTTTCATGTTGCGTTAATAGCAGTGAATTTAAATAGTGCAGTTTTGTGATAGTTCACCTCAAGTGCGCTTCACACTATATTACCTAATATAACAACGAGAAAATAATATATAAAAGATGTGTATGCAAATTAAAACTATCTAAAATCATGATCGTTATCATAATTATGAAAAAAATGTTCAGATATGGGTATAACAGTGCATGTATACATCAAAATTAAAAAAAAAAAAAAAAAAAAAAAAACAATTTACTAGAAGCTAAGGGTGTAAGAAATCCAAATGAAAATTATGTATAAATATGAACAAATTTGTTTAAGCAAACAACAATATTAAAGACAGTTAACGTGTTGGTACCTTGGAGTAACAATATCTGGAGAGAGAGAGCAAATTATTTTTACCCAACCTATACAAATTTGGGATAAATCACTTTCTCCAGGTTTTTACATCGTATACCGTGAAAGAGAAAGAAACAGCAATTTCTTTTATGTATTGTAAGGATGTTTTCCGTCTCCCGCGTCTCCGGCGCTCCGCCCACTAAGCTTCATTTTTGACAGCGCGTTAGGATTATCGAATTATTAAGTATATAAAGACAATATATTAAGTATAAACTTCCATTATAATTTAAGCAAACGATATGCTATTCGTTTTGAAAGATATTCTGAATCTATAAATCATTAAATAGTATTTTTGATATCGTTTTGTTGTGCGAACGCTTTTTGAGGTTATCTCCTATATTTGTTCATTTGTAAAAAAGATGTGTCTATGAAAACCCTAGCCACGCTTGTTCAGAGTAGTCAGGCAAAAGTCATCAAAACTGACTACACTGCCTTGGATAGGTAGGTCTTTATGTATATTAATTCTCTAAGGTTGGTACTTAAAAACATCAATATTCAAGTATTATAAGTTGACGATTCTAAAAATACAAACAGTGTGAAATTAATGTTGAGTTTTTAACCATATTATTCTACAAGGAAAATACTTGCGTTGAATTATTTTTGTGGTAACATAGACCTTATACCTACAGGGAAAATGATAACAATATAGCGCAAAGATTAAAACTGATATCTAGTAGAGTGGTAATTGCGGTTTTTCAATGACGTTACAAACTTATAGACACGTTCCCGAGCTCTCAAAGTGGCAAGCGAAAGATACGGTAATTGCCGTACTTTCGATTTAGCGGATTTAGTATTAAACTGGCACGCGTCGCCAGTAACTGTATACTACATATATTATCTAAACAAATTGCATAAATATGTGCCAAAATGCCCTCTTGTGTTGAGAAAGTGTTTCCATGACACTGCAAACACTAGTGCAAGCCAAGGAATAACATTTCATTCGTAAAAACACGCAAAAGACTTGTGATTTAAAATAAAACGATTATTTCCACTATTTCATTTTATGCGCCATTAGAGAGAGTGAGATGGTGAACGTAGCAATACACATGTACGAGAAAGACAACCTATTGGCAGTAGGTCGTCTTATACGGCTTTCCCTATTCATTGATGTAGGATGTAGTATTCGACGCACGCCGCCCGGTTCTATATCTACTTCGACCATACACACATATAATTATAATTCAGAGTTGTAGATACTTAAAGTATCTCCCTGGTGAAAGACCACCATTCAGAATCGAAACGTTGCTTTAAATGGCTTTAGCCGTCTTTAGTGACCAGATCTTAATAGCCAGGTACTTCCCAACCTTCCCCTTCTCAATCTCTTTCTCCTCCCTACTACCTTCAGCCTCACAACATACCCTATTTGGGGATGCCATAGTCTCACTGGCTCTAGACGGTTGGGAGCAGTTGAGACTCTTGTGCGGTATTCGTATAAAAATATATATATTATATAATGTCTTTCTTTGTATCTTCTTCTTTCTTATCGTATATTTCAACCGCCATTAGAGAGAGCGAGAAGGTGAACACATTAACACATAAGTATGAGAAAGACAACCTACTAGCAGAAGGTCGCCTTAGGACGTTCCTTATTCGTTGATGTGACGCCGCCCGGTTCTTTAAATATTTCGTCCATACACACATATTCTTTGAATATCTTTCTTAGGTGTGTTTGTTACTTTCCACATTTTGTGTGAATATTCTAACACAATGACGTGTCTATATGTTTGTAATGTCTTTGAGGTTTTTTTTTATTATTTTTAAACGCACAGTTTGCGAACAATGTCGGGGGATGCATTTAGGATTTAATTCGTTGAAAATTGCTTGGGATGAAGTCATTTTCAGGTCCTAAACAATGACAATGACGGACAGCAATCAATTCAGTGGGTTCGTTCCCACACTTTGCAGTGCTAGGCGCCAAGTACCGCAGGTATTATTTTTAATATTTACATAATATATTTATTATTAAAACGAGGTTATTCTTGGAAGTTACACTCGCAAAACCTGTTGCTAGGTATTTTTATAGACTCGTATACCCACACTGTAAAAACCGGATTGTTAGTTTTTTTATGATTCACGATTCAGTGTGTGACATTGTAGTGACCCGACATCTGCAATAAAAGAGACGAAGATCTGCCAAGGGTAGTTTTAGACGATGTAATTTATTCTATCCAAGTTTTAACACATATTTTGTTTTTTTTTTATTTATTACTGAGCAATTGAAAAATATAGAACAAATTGACCGGACCGGTTTCACCTTCAATTTAGATAAAATAATATTTGCGACACGCCCTGGTGAAAGGTTGCTTGAAATTACTTTAGCCGTGTTTGGTGACCAGATCTGGATGGCCGGGTACTTTTCCCAACCTTCCTCTTCCCCATCTCCTTCTCCTTCCCACTACCTTCAACCTAACAACTCGGACGGCCTCCGTGGTCGAGTAGTAAGACGCTCGACTACGAATTCAGAGGTCGCGGGTTCGAACCCAAAGTGCGGAAATAAAGTTAATTAAATTAATTTATGTCATAACACATTTAATTCATATATATAGTTTATTTGCGGCAAGTTCCAGAGTGGTAGATACTTTGAGTATCATCACCCTGGTGAAAGACCACCATTCAGAATCGAAACGTTGTTTAAAATGCTTTAACCGTGTTCGGACGACGTGTTTGGAAGACCAAATCGGAATATCCAGGTACTTGTCAACCTTCCTCTTCCCCACCTCCTTCCCTTCCCCACTACCTTCAGCCTCACAACATACCCCGATTCGGGATGCCATAGTCCCACTGGCTCTAGACGATTGGGATCATTTGGGACTCTTGTGCGGTATTCACTATATATATTTTTTTAAACGGATATGTTCAGACTGGCACAACTCAAAGTGAATCTATGGTAGTATAGCAAATGTGGGTTAAAAAGAAGGTTTTTTTAAATTCGTATTAAAATGGAATTGCACCACGAATTATCAGTTACAAAATGAGAAACAATTAAAAGCAACTTTGCGTCTTGTGTTACCTTCTGACAGTTAAGTGGACATTTCGAAGCTCATTAGCTCATGATGGAAGCAATTCGTTGCCTCGACCTAAACAATCCAACATGTGCAAGCTTCATTACGCCAAAGTGAGTTAGTGCTGTTTCGACACGCAGATTTTCCCTACATTGCATACAGTTGAGACAATATCGTGTTAACGTAGTCCTACGTGCTTTGGGTAAACGGGGGAGTCGCGTAAACAAATAATAGAGATTTCATAACACAAATAACGAAATAAACAAAGCGCACTTATAATAATAAGTCGGGCGCCATTTCAGGAATTTTCACAATTCCCTCTAAATTGCGTGTAATCGCCTCGCGCGGCAATTCTCGCGCGCGTTAGTGGATATTTTAGGCGCGTTAAAATTAAGCACAAACGCGGAATACGCCGACGGGCCTTAGAGGTCCACGAGACACAAATAAAATCCCGCAGCATCCGAGTATTTCAGTCAGTCCTCTCGTCCACCGCGAGCTGCGCCGAGAGGGGCGAACTTGACGTAAAACAGGCAACAAAACAATAATTAAAAATTCCTAATCTTCCCGCTGAAACGCGGTTGGCACCTTGCCTGAGAGGCATAGTCGTGCCGCTGATAGCTCCGTCGTAACTTGTGACAATAATATTTGGATAACATGTATAGCGCCGTTTTTGTGAAAAATCACCTCAAGGGCGCTGTACAGATCTTATTTTCTATTATTAGATATTAGTTCCTAGTTTAAATAATAAAATATACAGGAACATACTTACCTGACAGGTACTATCAGATACACACTTATTAACTTAAAATTATAATTATGATTTATGTTTTTTTCGGATTTAGGGCATGGGAGCGAAATTAAAAAATGGACTTTCTGAATTTGTCGTACAGCATAGAATTTGGTTAAAATTTGTATATCTAAAGTTGATTCGTCGAGAGACAGATTATGTTGAGATTCTTTTAATGAATTTAAGGATATCAGAGTCTGAAAAGGTAAGTTTTCAGTTTGGACCGAAATTCTGTTGGGCTCGTTATACATCTTAGTTCCGGAGGGAGTTTATTCCAAGTCTTCGGCCCCGATACTCCGAAAGCGCGATCTCCAAACTTAGTATTTGGATTGCGTTTGGGTTCTATGAGGTTCTATCTTGTGACCTCTCCTCTTTTATCAAAGTAACTTGGATTGATTCCATCGCCGTCCTACTGTCCATCTGGCGGCCTCCGTCGTCGAGTGGTTGAGACGCTCGACTACGAATCCAGAGGTCGCGGGTTCAAGCCCGGCGTACTCAAATAAAGTTTATTTTATTAATGTGTGTCACAACACATTTAATTAATTAATAAAAAAGAATACAAAGCATATTTGCGATCCGTTCCAGAGTAGTACGTACTCTAAGCATCAGTATGGTGAAATATCATCATTTAGAATAGAGACGTTGCTTAAAATGGCTTTGGCCAAGTTCGGTGACCGTATCTGAATAGCCAAGTAGTTCCCAACCTTCCTCTTCTCCATCTCCTTCCCCTCTCCAGTACCTTCAACCTAACAACTTGGACGGCCTCCATGGTCGAGTGCTAAGACGCTCGACTATGAATTCAGAGGTTGCGGGTTTAAACCCGGCGTGGGCAAATAAAGTTTATTTAATCAATGTGTGTTATTTCATATTTAATTCATTAAAAATAATATAAAGTATATTTACGGCACGTTCCAGAGTGGTAGATACTCCAAAAATCGTCCTGGTGAAAGACCACCATTCACAATTGAATCGTTACTTAAAATGGCTTTAGCCGTGTTTGATGACCAGATCTGAATAGACAGGTACTTCCCAACCTTCCTCTTCCCCTTACAACTACCTTCAACTTCACAACATATCCCAATTAGGAATGCCATAGTCGCGCTGGCTCTAGAAGCTTGGGAGCATTTAGGACTCTTGCGCGACATTCACTATAAAGAAAATACTATTTTGATATTATTTAATTTTCTTTAATAATCTTTGCCAGTCGCCAAGTCAATTAGCTGCTGTAGAAAAAAATACCACTTTAATCCGTGTACGTAAAAATAATCTTTATTGCTGTTGATTTAATGGCAGATCAAAGTCACATGCCTACTTATTGGATTATAATTTAGAAGAAAAAAAACATAAAAGTCGTATTATTAATTGAAGGTTGATAATGAATAATAATCTACAACAAGTTGCTGATTGACTTTACCGCATGGCAGTAGGAGTTTTTCAAATATTGTCAGGTTATTCGTAAACCGGGAATGTTTGTCTTTCTTTTTGAAGAAAAAAAAAATGTTCGGAGAACAAAAAGCACTGCAACTGTGAAACCGGTTTCTCGTCAAATTTGCCAAAAAAGGCCGGTTCCTCGGAAAAATAATATCGACGGTTCCAGTGACCGGCTTGGAACCGGTTAATTTCAACCGGGACAGGAATATCGACCATCTCTAGTCCCTAGCTAGGTTCATCTAGCAGAGCGCAGATCAGACGGCGTCAAAGGTCACGGCTAGCGGCCGGCCTTGGCGGGCGGAGTGACTGACCGCTGACCGCCCAATCACTGTCGCGGCCCGGTGGCAGAGCTAAGCGCTGTGTTATTATCCTTATTATTGTAGCAACTAGTAACCATCGACCATCGGCTATTATTGCCATTACGGTCAGGGGACTGTTTGCGTGCGCCGCTATAAATAGATTCAAAGCGGGAGGAGTGAGGGGAGGGAGGAGGGAGCCTGGGTACAACAGAATCGGACTGAATGGAGGAATGCTGAATCATTGTACAATGATTTAAACATACTGTTTTGGCACAAAAATAACTACCCGACCATCGAGCCGTGTAGCGAGTGCCAGATGCAATGTTGGGCGCCAAATATAACCTAGCCTCCTATCTCAGGAAGTGAGATGTCATCTCGATCATATTTAGACAGCTCCTAGGATAAAAATAATAAAAAATTAAGGAACGAGTTTTTTATATAAAGGGGAGAGAACACTAATTCACAAATTATATTTGTTTTGGTGAAAACATAGTTACAAAGTAAGTTTTTCTTAACTGTAAGTTTTTAGTTGTAAGCTTAAGTGATAAATTATAGGTTTAGATAAATTAATTTGTAAAGCGCCCTTGAGGTGATTTTCCCACAAAAACGGCGCTATAAAAGTAATCCATTTATTATTATTAAAGATTTCATTTATACTGCGTCTAATCTACTCAAATCTTTCCCTACCAATTCCACTCCTTACTGACAAAGTACATATTATGATTATTACAGATGCAAATCTTCATTGGATTTACATATTTGGACAGTTCAATTTGCTCTTATTTATTTATTTATAAATTAACGGACTAAAGTCCAATTACAAAAAAGACATAAAACACGAAATGGAAAAAAGGGCAACAGAGAAGGATCAGCACATACATAATAATAAATGAAGCGATGACAAAAATAGGACAAAATAAACATAAGAGAGAACATTCAAGCCATGGTCTAGTCAAAGTTTTGGTAGAGTCGTAAAGAATGACAAAAATCATTTAGACTGCTACCAAAAATTTCAAGACCATGGCTTGAGTTAACAAGTCTTGACATTGGAGAATTATACCCAAAATTAGTATAGTGATGATTGAGGAACAGCAATTCATTGTTTCTGAGTCTACGGCAAGGAATGTTGAACTGGATAAGTTGCAACAGAGAAGGTGAGTCAATAAAACAATTAATTACTCTTAAGAACATAGCAATCTAATCACAGATTTATTTTCCTGGATTCCTCCGTCTCCTTCGGAATTATGATAATGAAACACGGTAATTTGATTTATAAACTGATAAATATACTAATCAACACATAAAGATTTTATTGCTCGGATGTTTCTCATTTCTTGTCAAACCGGTAAGTTTTTTTTCTGTTGCCAGGCCCATAATTAACCTTACCAGCATTATGAGAGTTTACTAATTTTATTAAGCATTCACGAATACGTTATTATTTTTGGGGGCGACTGACCGATACAAAACTTTACAAAATCTTGGTATTCGATTGAAAGTGGTAAACCGTCTTTACTGACCTCTAAATTAACGACAGACGATATATACATATATTTATATATAGTATTTAGATTTCCCAGATGGTAGAAAACAGGACGGAGTCTTAATGGCTGCGTTGCATTTCCTCTAATTAAGTACCTAGTACCTACGTACTTGTAAGAAATGTTCAGGAATACTGATAATTGTTTAAGTACTTCCTTCCGGTGTTGTTCGCTTCCTTCCTCTCAATCATGGAAAATATAGAATTATATCTGTTCGTCCCATCTTAGGTATTAAAACGATAATAATACGCGAGTAAATTTGCATACGCTTGGCATAGACTTAAATCATTTTTTTTATTTATTAAAAATTAAATTAAATTATGTTGGAAATTTGTGTTTTCGGGTACGGTATTTATGATTTAACAAATTTGACAAAGGATTAACAATATCGTCACTCGAAAGGCAAAAGGGCTTAAACGAAACTTTGGTAAACAAAAGTAGTTAAATATAAGTTTTTTTTCTGCATCGAATGTTCTGACTCGTTTGATTCTGAAGACTTTTGTGGCCCTTCAGCCATGTAAAATGTATTTACCATTTGGGAGAAGGCTTGACTCAAGCGACACAAGTTTGGAACTTTTTAAACTTCTTGTCGCTTCAAGTAACTCCCTGAGAGCATTGATTAAATTTATTTTTTTTAAATTTAACCAGGTACTGAAGACTTGAATTTTATCGTAAAAACTTTAAAGGCCTCCGGTGTTAACTTCCTAAAATGGCGCATCAGCCCTTTCGCCTTTCCGGCGACGATATGTTTAAATGCTTCAGTTGAAATGGACACAAATTGACTTAAGCCCTAAGTAACATGCACCAAAAATATATATATATATAATTTATTATGAATCTGGCAAATAAACAAGTACTTAAAAATATACCAAACGTAATAAGTCATTTATAATATCTTTTTAATTAGGCTGAAAGAGATTTAGCAAACTTGGATTATAATAGATACTACTACAAGTAAAATAATTCACATTTCTCACGGCGATGAAACCATGTTTCACACACTTTGGAACGGACCCACAAATGGACGTCATTCAAAATTATTTCGCTCGGAGAATTTACTGTGTGTTTAAAGTGAGTAAACAAATGGTAATGGAACGTGTTTAAAAGAATAAATAAATCCTGTTCATGTTGTAAATGAAATTACTATGAACAAAATATATGGAAATTGTGTGAAACGTGTTGCTATCGTTGAGATTTTTTTGTTTGACATGCGCAACAATTCATTCTTTTTTTGAAGATAAATAAACAACTTTGTGAAATATATTCTGGTGTAATATTCAATACACAAAATTGTTTTGATCGAATAAAATGTTAAAAGTTGTGCAACGTATATCGTCGCCGGAATGGCAAAAGGGCTGAAGCGCCATTTCGGGAAGTTTACATCGGAGCACTTTCAAGTTTTTTTTTGTTTTACAGAAAAAATCTCAAGTCTTCAGCACCTGGTTGGATTTTGATAAAAAAAAGTTAACTCAGGAAACTGAATGTTCTCACTGAGTTACCTGAAGCGACAAAAAGCTTAAAGTTTAACTTTTAGTCAAGCCTTCTCCCAAATGGTAAATACATTTTACATGGCTGAAGGGCCACAAAAGTCTTCAGAATCAAACGAGTCAGAACATTCGATGCAGAAAGAAAACTGATCAAAACTGCACACTTAACATATTTTTGACTAAATTGTCGCTTAAACCCTTTTGCCTTTCCAGGGACGATACTATATTTAAATAAACAATTCGATAATATTTGTATTTTGTAACAACTCTGAAACTACATTTTATAATAGAGCTATGGTATACAAATGTTTTTTTTTTAACAAAATGGTACAACACGAATAGACGACATGATGATATTTTCTTATACGCTTTAGTGCATTTTGTTTATTGGGAAAATAAGGGCGGATGTTATGGTCTTAAACCGTGTTTGATGTAGTGAAGTAGTCCATTCGGCGTCGCTCGTGACACGTGCTGAACTGGCACGTGCCGAACAGCTGATAGATGTGCGCGATGAACGGAAAACTGTTCCTTAAACACCAAAGAAAGACGCCGAAAGAAAATAGAATGAGAACGAACTCGCGCACGAAAGCAATACATCGTCATTATCTCGTGTTAGCTGTTAGGTACTGTCGGTTACCTAAAGGAGAAGCCACCATCAATCAACGTAATGATTTAAACTGAAATGTCAATTACATTAGTACAGAGCGCAATTGATAAAATTAAGAAATAGAGGCTTTTAGGCCATAGCTTTGGAGAAATTGGTGTTAGGAGCAGTTAGTTGCGGGCAAGAAGGTGAAAATAAAACTCACAGATCCCCAAGAAGATATTGGAGTATAAAATGAATTGAATTCTTGGGTGTTATCCTGTCAAGGGTCGAAATAACGGAAGACTTTTTGAATAAAGCTGCAGTGTGCACTAAGAAAGGGTTTTATGGCGTGTCATCTTCTCAGCCTTACCCTCCAAGGAAATGGCGTGACGGTTAGTGAGTAAGAAATTATTCATTCATTCGTTAAAAGTGCATAGATTCGAGGACAACCAAGCAATACTAAAAAACGATGTAATCACGTATAAGATCTGCAAAAAATGAAGACCGCGAATAGATAAATACACATTTCTAATGACAAGTTATAGGTTAAAAGTATTAATCACGATGCAAAACACATAATTACCCTGCCAATGGAGAAGGGCAATTTAGTGAAAACTTGATGCAAAGATGCAGAGGTTCATTCTTCTTGGATAGACGATTCGAGCAGATAGAAACCATGGTTTCAGTTGTGGGGACTTATTGCCGCCATCAATCCCAGTCAACTTTGAATCGTTCTCGGGAAATTCCTTTCATCTCGCCACTCTCCACTCTCAACTCGCCTCAATAGGGTACGGACAGTTGAAATCACAAGCAGAAGAACGCGGGTTTGTTTGTTTCGATTTGCGAATCATTTATTTGAGATATTTACATCCAACGGAGAAAGTACAAGCCGCGAACTTTGTCTTTTTAGAGAGCTTTTTAGCGTCCAGCTTTTGTACTTTGAGACTTCCATCAAATGTCCTTGGCTTTACTGACATCTCATCTGATGATACTTAAAATCCAACGGTCATCTGTTAGTTGTACCACGAGCCCAGCATATCCCCACTAGATGTTGGATTGTGATGAAATTGTAATGGCGGCAATATATCTCATTCGTTTTCATATCTCTCAACTCTTGGCTCTTTGGGTGTTGGCCATTTTTTATCACGAGAATGTTTTATCGTGAAATACCTCCAACACCGAGGATAAATTTTGGTTTAGAAAAATAACCAGGGATGAATTTACGGCGATGCGTGGTATGCAGCAATAAGGATGGCATTGCAGTAAAGAAATCTAATTTCCTTAACATCCTTTTTTATCATTTTTTTCTTTGATTTTTGTTTTAGTAAACTATTGTGTTTTATTTTTATGTTTTATTATCATAATTCGAAGCTTGATGAATAGAAAATAATTTTGAAAAAGGGATAATTTTTAAAGAAATACCTATTTTTCTTACAATAGCAATTGACATGAATTTTATTTAGCACTTAATAATCATATTTTTAAAGAAAACATTTGACACTAAAAGGGTTAAGGATATGACTAATTTAAGTCCAGTTGGTCGCGAACCAATTGTCTTCGTTTCAATAAAGTGTCGAGTTCACAGCGGGTCAGAGGACAGACACAATCATGATTGATTCGGATTTTTTCGGACGAGCTTTAGACCAACTAACTAACTAACCATCACGCCGTTCCCCCGCAGGGGTAGTCAGAGAGGACAGACCGCCATATAACTCTGTATTGGCACACACTCCTTGCTTCATTTACATTCATACATCGTCTCATAGATACTCTTCTGTTATTCTGACTCTTCACATGACCCGATTCAAGTATTTGATTTACTTGATCGTGCCATATCTTCTTCGGGCGTCCCCGTCTTCTTCTTCTATTCACTTTCGCGTCATATGTTATTTTCACACTCCTTTATTCGTTCATTCGCTCTACATGCCCAAACCATCTAAGCGTCCCTTTCTTGATCCTATTCATTACGCTCACATCAGCCTTGCATTCTTTCCGGATATCCACATTTTTAATACGGTCATACATGGTTTTACCGCACACACGTCTCAAAGATCTCACTTCCACAGCATTCAGTCTACTGTCATCCTTCCTCTGCCAGTTTTATGCCTCGCTGCCACACATCAAGGTTGGTATAAGCAGCACTCCATTGTGAACTGCTAGCTTCGCTTATTTGGACAAATTCTTACTAGCGCCAACAGCGTTCAGTCCTCCATTAATGGAGTTTCCTGCATTCGCCCTTCTTCCACTATCCGCTTCAGACCATGTTTAAGTTATCGTCCAGACGAGAACTATGGGAAACACGCAGCCCCTGCTCCCGCGAAATGCGGCCCGATATTTCGGTCCAGCCACGTTCCGCGGCGTCTGTTTTGCGTCTTCCCGGGAAGTCGCAGCCGGCAGAATGTCCGGAATCGGACGCGACAATCCCGAAATACGAGCATCGCGTCCAGCGAAGGTGGGGACGGAAATATCCCCCATCGACCGCACACTCAATGAATTATAACATCTCCAAATAGCGCAGATAGAGAAGCGCCAAATCGCCCAATATAACTTTAAATAATCTCCGTGTGGTATTTCAATACATTTAGTCTAGAGAATAAACGCACCAACAGATTCTCACCGCATTTTTCAAACTTTCTTTAAAGAAAGACAAACATTCCCTGGTTACGAATGACCTAACAATATTTAAAAAAAACTCCTACTACCATCATAATAAGCGGAAATATTGTTTGTAAAATGATGGCGGATCTTTAGATGTACAAATATTAACCAAATCCTGTACTGTACGACAAATTCAGAAAGTCCATTTTTTAATTTCGCTGCCATAATTATAATTTTAAGTTAATAAGTGTGTCTATCTGATAGGACCTGCCAGGTAAGTATGTTCCTGTATATTTTCTTATTTAAACTAGGAATTAATATGTAATAATAGAAAATAAGATCTGTACAGCGCCTTGAGGTGATTTTTCACAAAAACGGCGCTATACAAATAATCCAAATATGAATGATTTAATAAAACAAACTTTATTCCACTCTTCTTATTTTTTGACTGGACCGGTTTCAGCCTATAACCGCCATCTTCAGACTAGTACAGGTTGTTCTTATTCTATGGCTTATGTACTATTTTTTTGGGATGTCAGGGGTAGTAAACCATGATTTTACTTTAATTATATTTATCAGTATTGCTGCATGATTTTACTAGTTACAAGTTACTTTTAGTTTATTATTGTATATATCTGGTATGATTTTTTATTTAAGATGGGTTACAGTTGAATTTCTCTAAATATGATTATGACGATCCAAATATTATTATTATTATTAGCCAGCAGAGGAATTGAACTCACGACGCCAGGGTGGGAATCCGACGCGTTTGTCCACTCAGATACCGACAGGTCAAATATTTGTTTTTTTTAAAGAGAATACCGCACAAGAGTCCCAACTGATCCCAACTCGTCTAGAGCCAGTGAGACTATGGCATGCAGAATTGGGGTATGTTGTGAGGCTGAAAATAGTGGGGAGGGGAAGGAGATGGGGAAAATCAAGGTTGGGAAGTACCTGGCTATTCAGATCTAGTCTCCGAACACGGCTAAAATCATTTCAAATGGCTGCCCAAAGAAAACGTTATTAGCCTTTCCGTACGATCCGAAGGGGGGTGACGTAGTTACCCCATTTGATCTCGCTTATTAAAACGTCTTTATGACTTAATCTTAGGTAACACGTTTTTTGGTAATACTTAGAGAGAAGCATGTTCAAAATATTTCAGTAATCTTTATCAGGAAACTCCATTCATGAAGGACAAACCGCTGTTGGAGCAGATGAAAAAAATTGGCCAAATAAGCGAAACTAGCAGTCCACAACGGAGTGCTTATACTAACCCTGATGTATGGCAGTGCGGCAAGGAACTAGCAGAGAAAGGATGAAAGAAGACAGAATGCTGTAGAAATGAGATCCCTGAGGGGGATGTGCGGTAAAACCATGTTTGACCGTGTCAAAAATGTGGTTATCCGGAAAGAATGCAAGGCTGATGTGAACGTAATGAATAGGATTAAAAAGGGACGCTTAGATGGTTTGGGCATGTAGAGCGAATGAACGAAGAAAGGAGTGTGAAAATAATATATGACGCGAAAGTGAATAGAAGAAGACGGGGACGCCCGAAGAAGATATGGCACGATCACGAATGAATGTGAATGAAGCTAGGAGTGTGTGCCGAGACAGAGTTGTATGGCGGTCCGTCTTCTCTGCCTACCCTGCGGGGAACGGCGTGATGGTTAGTTAGTTAGTTTATTTGAGATATCGCACAAATTAGACGTTACATTATACCCCCCTTCGGAACGGGAGTGTTAGGCCTGGCGCGCACGGGTGACTTTTGTCACGGCAACAGTTTCGTCACTGTCACTGTCTTCCAATCGGGCACGCACACGGTGAGTGACTGTCACCCGTCACCCTGTCATTCCGGCAATAGTTTTCGAACAGGCGGATGAGTCACCGAATGACATCTTGTCAACCGGGCGCGAGCGCCCATACAAAAGTACTCTCTACATACACGGCGACAGTTTCGTCACTCAAAAGGCGCCGGCCAGTGGAACTCAAAAGTCACCCTAATGTCGCGCCGCTGCGTGCGCGGTCCTCCATACACTCCAATAGATTTGAAGATGGTGACGAAACTGTTACCGTGACAAAAGTCAATCGTGCGCGCCTGGCATTACAAATTCCTAAAAATAAACATGAGACAATTTCGCCATCGTTGTCATCAAGAATGAACGCATAAATAATATGAACTTATCGAGTCAAGCTGTCATTAGCGTACACGTTAAAGATTCTCACGCCATTTTTAAAAACAAGTTAACCATATGAAATAATTGGATTAATAACAATTTTCCGTGGGAACAGGTGGTCCATTGTTTAAAATGCAGAAACAATTACGTAATGTTAAAATACTATTCACCTCTTATATAATATTGTTATACAATAGTGAAATAAAACTAACATAAGAGGTAAGTTATGTAAAATTGTATAGGGGTCATCGAAAGCAATACAACGCAGCAGAGCTGAGGTCAACGTCCAAATTTTAATTTTAAAATGTAAAACGAAAACGAAATAATAAATAATCTCTAGAATTTGTGCAAAAAAATCATAAATTTTAAATTTGAAGAACACAAAAAGTTTATATAATGATATTAAAACCAGCAGATAAAAACCAGCTCCCGCGGGGTTTTGCCGCTAGGCACTGTGGGCGGCTTTTGGTTGAGCTGCGCTCAATGCAAGTGTTGGTGACCATTTATAGGGTTTAGCTCTATTGTAAGACTAACAACTGTCGATGTCCACGTCATCTTATCGATGATATTAGTGTATTTAATAACTTCATTCACAAACGCATTTATTAAGTTATTCATCGCGTATGTACAAATAAAATTAATTCATATTAAAATATTCATTTTCGACAAACGCCATCTCCGATAGCGGCTTTGAATCTTTAGAGTAACATTATATTGTTAGTTTGAAACTATCTGAGCCGCTGGCGGTTTAGTTTTGACACGCGTCAAGGACGCTAGTTACTGGTTTAGTCACGACATACACATCAAAAGGAACATAATGAGTAAAACGTGAAGGACCGTAATCGGAAGAAAATTTCAAACTTTTGTATGTATGAGGAATGTTTCCATCGAACGTGGCAGAAGACGGCTTACGGTATTAATACTATCAGATCAGATATTGTCTTTAAACTTGTTACAACCAACATGTTACATGTCGACATGGGCGACTCGTGACTTTTTAGTGTGCTACAACAACATCAATAACGTCGTGTTTTTTAATCTCAGCACTCTATAGCACACTAAAAAGTCACAAGCCGCCACTGCATGTCAACCTAATTTGTATTTCTAAGGAAACTGGAACTTCACCCAAAGCTTTTGTATCGGTTTCCTTTCAGAGAATTACAGAACTTTTCCCATTATAATAAATACTAGCGCAGACCAGTGAAAAATTATGGGATATTATAATAACAGATTTTAATAAATGTACTTTTAAATAAGTTTTTTTTAATTTCCACGGCCGAGAATAGAACCCCGTTAAAATGCTTGGAAGGCAACTATGATGACCTTTATACCACCAACAGTCGTGATAACGGCGGCATAATTTAATTTATGTACTAAATAAGAATTATGCATTTTTTTAATTTTAAATGTTATACGTATTCACATCACATCAAATCCGAAATTGTATAGTTTGGTAATAATAATACCATCTAATCTTTAAAGTGACATTCCTTCAAGGGAGCACTGGCACTAAATTCGCAAAGATTGATATAAAAAGCCATTTGTTAGAAATTCAATTCCCACGCTATTAAATATGCATACGAGCGCGTTTATTATTCTCAAGTATAATCTTCAACACAAATTATGGCCGGAGATTTGGAAATAAGTACACATTTACATAAGCATCCCATTTAACTAATCGAAGGAGATGTTTATCATCATTTCAAAGTCTCTATGGAAGTATTTCAACCACAAATCCCGTTTCACACTAAGTGTGTAAGCGCACAAAGTCCGGAAAGCTCTTTCGATCTAGCAAATTGATCGGATAATTCGTATAAATTAAAAAGTATTAATTTCAAGGTCAGAATGGGTCGTTAAGTGTACATAAACGAATTCAAAGTTTCGAAAAGAAATTCATTGGGAAACGAAAAGCTATTTCATCGGCACCTTGGAGTAAGAATATATATGGAGAGGTACCTTTGAGAAACAGTGTAGTCAGGACGGTTGACTTTATACTGACTCGATAAAAGAGAGCCAAAAGATATATTAAAGGATATTGGATAACCTATTAGTTACCGCCCACATGAAATTCGGATAATTTTAATGAACACATTTAAACACACTAAACAAAACAATATAAATACACCATTAAAATGATTTATAAAGTCAAATTATCACACAAACACTAATAACAGAAGGTTTGCCTAAATAATTATTGAAGCTTTTTGTTGGTTTTATTTCTTCATTTAAGTTCGGTCAAAAATATTTAAAACTTGAAATATCTCTGAAAAGTGATGTTTTATAATCTTTGTTTGGTCTTATTTGAACATTCACGCACAGCACATATCACCATCGTGTTTGATTTATTTGTATAACCACTGCAAGTTTTTTGATCAACACAAATACAGGAAACAACCTCAAAATCCGTCGACGTAAGTTATGCAACTCGATGGTGTAAAGTTAGCGCGGACGGAGAACATTCTTACATACTTAGAATTGCTGCAATATTATGTGAAGACTTTTCTTGTCTCTTTCTCTCCCATGTGAAAACCCGGAGAAGGTGATTTATCGCAAGTCTGTTTAGGTTGGGTAACTCTTCTCGTGTTAACTGACATTTGGAGGGATTTGTTGAAGCGAAGGCTTCTCGTCATTCACGCGTGAAGCTGTGTTCACACCTGTCTGCGCTTATGAAACAAAGTATACCGGGCAGGCTTTGATGTTTACCGTACTACGTGTCAAATCATGGGTGTACCTTTGTACCTTCACGTGTGGTCGGGTCGAGATATTTATTTATTTCTATTCGACATTTCTGAATCGGACAAAATAACAAATTTTACAATTTAGTATTCCGACTTTTGCTGACAGTATAAAAAATACATAAACGATGTATTTTAATTGAATAATTAAATAAAAACACACGTTGTTTTAATCCACTTTATTTTTGTACAAGTCAACTAGTTTCGATTCTGCTGAATCTTCATCGGGACATAAAAATATACTAATGAAATTAGAGGAATGTGCATATATATAATGGTGAAAATGGGAAAAGAGAGATATAGTATTAGGATGGAGACAACAACATAACAATAGGAACGTATCATTATAATGTATTTAGTTAAGTGGGCGAGGGAGAAACCATGGAAGATAGAGGGGTAGCAGAACGTCAAGTTTGGGGGAAGGGAGAGGTGGAGGGGAAGGTAACGATGTATTTTACTTTCTTAATGTCTGTATTTTATATTTTTTATTAGAATTTTCAAAATTATTAAAATCTTCTGATAATTTTGAATAAATGTTGTAAAATACCGGGATATTTATTTATGTAATTGCATACGTTTTTACTTATGTAAAGTTAATTTTCTGTGTGCGAAAGGAAGAGAGGGATGAGTCAATAAACGCAGATGTTCAGAAGAGCCTAATCAAAATTGAGGAATTTTGTTTTTAGTATGTAATTATGTCATATGCTTAGAGTATATAAAGTGGTATCAATCCAAGGCAGTGTAGTCAGTTTTTGATGATTTTTACCTGACTCCGCGGGCCTGGGCGTGATTAAGACTAAGGCTAGGGTATTAATATTATCGACATAATTTTGTTTTATGCGTATAACTACTTTTTCACAGTATTGATATCAACAAAAATATAGCATCTAACCTAAAAAGCCGTTTAATTGTGTCAAATTTAGTGGCATAATAAAAAATGTGGGCAGATCTTATGTCACAAATATTTGTTGTCTCTTTCAAATAAAAACCCGGAGAAAGTGATTTATCGTTTGTATCGGTTGGGTAAAAATAATTAACTATCTCTCCATACATTGTTTCTCCAAGGTCTTATGTCACAAATGCTTTTTCAAATAGCACATTAGTGTATTTTCTGACTTCTCTATTTGTTTTATTTATCTGCTTTATAACGCTAGTTGGGAAAACGAAAATGCATCAAAAGACACGAAGAAAAACATACAGAAATAACTTAGCTCTCCATCAGGTCGAAGCAGGGAAAAGCGTATCTTTGGAAAACCAAAAAGTACCCCCCCCTCCCCCTTCCCCTCCGAGAGTTAACAAAATTAATGAACGTTATAAAGCGCAAGGATTTCATACTAAAAATTGAAAATGGAACATCAAACATACGTTTTAATACGTTGAACGCAAATTGCCCACATCGTGCAAAATTAATAATGCCCTACTCTTAGAACTACCGTGTTATTGTTAACTGTTCACGTTTACTTCGAGGCGGTAAATACACGCTTAACTTTCCGGCATTAAGTGTTACGTGATAATGCTATCTGAAACAGCCATTGTCGGTAATAATGGCGCAAAACCATACGCGTACAAGTATAAATATAGATTTTACGTTAAAAACCAGTGGCAGCTCGTGAGTTTTAGTGTGTAAGGAGTAAAAAATACGACATTGTCAGTGTTGTTGTAGGAGAAAATTTAAAAAATTTTTTTCAAGATTTTTTTGTTGTATGAAGATTTTCAGGATTTTACAGTTTTGGTGGTGCACTGCACGGATTTCTAAAAAATCTTCATATAAAAAAATAAATAATAATAATCCTTTTTTCGGGTACGACAATATCAATATTGACGTTTTTTTTTCAATCTTACCACTCTAGCACACTAAAAAGTCACGAGCCGCCTGTTAAAAACACAGTCGTGCCTCTGAAAGCTTTTTTGTAGCGCATTTTTTTTATTTACGCTCTAGTGTGCTTTTACGATAAATTTGTACAATACAGTTATGTTGACAGAGGTAGAACATTATATGGTAGTACCATACATGGTACATTAAAAAATAATACAAAAAAGTACATACTTTAAACAAACAAAAAAAAACAAATTAAATTATGTAAACAGTGATAAATACAAATTGCAGTATAGAAAAATAATAATAATACATTTAAAAGCAAAGAGAAGAAAAATATATTTATATGGAAAAAATCGTTGTTTATGAACAGGTGTAGGTTGTCGCGAAAGTGTAAGCAGAAGAAATCGAGGACGCCTCAGGAAGATGTGGCACGTTCAAATGAATCAAATACTTGTGTCAGGTCATATCGAAAGCCGGCACAACAGAAGGATAGATACGCATGAGACAATGCATGCATGTGAATGAAGCAAGGAATATGTGCAAATTCAGAGTTGGGTGGCGGCCTAACCTCTCTACCTAACCTAGCCAATTAATGGCATGATGTGTTTTTTTTTAAGTTAATACCGCATAAGAGTTACAACTGCTCACAACCGTCTGGAGCCAGTGGAACTATGGCATCCACAATTGGGGTTATGTTGTGATGCAGAAGGTTGAGTAGGGAGGAGCAGGAGATGGGAAAGAGGAAATTTGTGAAGTACCTGGCTATTTAGATCTGGTCACCAAACACGGCTAAAGCCATTTCAAGCAACGTTTCGATTCTGAATGGTGGTCTTTCACCAGGGCGATACTTGGAGTATCTACCACTCTGGAACGGGCCGCAAATAAACTTAACATAATTTCATATGAATTAAATGTGTTATGACACATACTAATTATATAAAAAAATATTGGCGCACGCCGGGTTTGAACCCGCGACCTTTAGATTCGTATTCGAGCATCTTACTACTCGTCCACGCAGACCGTCAATTGAGGTTATGTTGTGATGCGGAATGTAGTGCAGGAAGGAGAAAGATATGGGAAAGTGGAAAATTATGAAGTACCTGGCTATTTACATCTGGTCACCAAACACGGCTAAAGCCATTTCAAGCAACGTTTCGATTCTGTATGGTGGTCTTTCACCAGAGCGATACTTGTAGTATCTACCATTCTGAAAAGTGCCGTAAATATAGTATATATTAATCAAATATGAAAAGACACATTTTAATAAAATAAAATTGTTTTGCGAACGCCGGGGTTTTAACCCGCAATCTCTGGATTTGTAGTCGAGCTCTTAACCACTTGACAATCAGAATTCGTAAACCTTTTAATATTTTTTATCGCTAGTGGGGGAGGGACGCACGACTGCTGGCTACATTCAAAATTCTCGATCGGAAGACAGAAAGACATTAAATTTAATTTATATGTGAACTGACTGTTCGACATAACGCTTCGGACGTATTCAAGGTGCCAAAAGTTTTTCAATTACCGGGGGCATTCTTCAGATCCAACGTTACGTAAGAATATATTTATGAAGAATTCCGCTGAAAAAAGGTGATCGTAAATCGAACCGTTAAGAAGTGTCGCCCACGCGAATGAATGAAAGAGGAAAATAAAGCAAGCGATGCAAGAATACACAAAGAAAATATCTGTGCAGAAAATAAAAACGTTCTGTTAGTCATATGCAAAACAGGATCCTTGACGCATACAATATTTGAAAATGTAAACAATTGCATATTACAATAATTGACGGCCTCCACGGTCGAGTGATAAGACGCTCGACTATGAATCCAAAGGTAGCGGGTTCAAACCCGGCGTGGGCCAATAACTTTTATTTAATTAATATGTGTCAAGGTACATTTTTATTTATATAAAATAATCTAGAAAGGAAAGGAGTGTGAAAAGAATATATGATGCGAAAGTGAATGGAAGAAGAAGTCGAGGACACCCGAGAAAGACATGGCACGAGCAAGTAAATCAAATACTTGAATCGAGTCTTGTGAAGAATCAGAATAACACAAGAGTATGTATGAGACGACGTATGAATATGAATGAAGCAAGGAACGTGTGCCAAGACAGAGTTATATGGCGGTCCGTCCTCTCTGCCTACCCCTGCGGGGAAGCGGCGTAATGGTTAGTTAGTTGGTTAAAATAATATAAAGCTTATTTGCGGCACGTTCCAGAGTGGTAGATACTCCAAGTATCGCCTTGGTGAAAGACCACCATTCAGAATCGAAAACGTTGCTTGAAATGACCGTGTTTGGTGACCAGATCTGAATAGCCAGGTACTTCCCAACCTTCCTCTTCCCCATATTCTTCCCATCCCCACTACTTTCAATCTCACAACATACCCTAATCGGGGATGCCATAGTCTCACTGGCTCTAGACGGTTAAAGAGCAGCTGGGACTCTTGTGCGGTATGTACAATGAAAAAATAATAAATAATAAAATACGTAAGAGAGTTTGATACCGTATTTTAATTGCTTCCTTCCGACATGGATATCCCGGCTCCTGCTACGGTCCACACTGCTACCAGATAAAAAAATCTAATTACCAATTTAAAAAATAAAAATGCGTGCCAAAAAACACTGGGATTAAACCGAATTGCGGTGGGGACAGCAGACCGGAGAGTTGCCAAGCGCAAAAAATGCATTAATTCGCTTTTTACACCAGTCACAGTTACTACCCGGCTTCGCCAGAGTTTACCCTATCTGTTTTCTTATTAAGAATTATTAACAGGCATAAGAATGCGTGTATTTTTTATGAACCCCGAACACTGATTTCTGCTCTACACAAAAAAACGTTTTTTTTTAAATTATTTATCTAAGGCATCCGGAAAATCAAGTATAGGGAAGGGAAAGGTAATGATTTTAATAATATCATTTTTTTTTACTTTATTCCACTATTTTTTATTTAACACCTGACCGGTTTGACCTTATAACCTTAACTACCCGAATGTATTTTTGAATGTAATTGTAAAGCCGCCTCTGCCGGCAATAAAACAAAACCCAAAGTCACAGATGTTCACTATGAGGCTCAATAAGCGTCCATTCCGGACTCTAATAGTATGTATACCATAGACTTACTTAAAATTGTGCCAGCCTGAAGATGTCCGTCAAAAGGTGAAACCGGTCAAGACTTAAATAAAAAAATAATGGAATAAAGTTTTAAATTTGATATTATTATAATCGTTAAAATGGAGTTCAACCACGAATTAACAGTTTCAAAATTAGAAATAGCACGTAAGTAAATTAATTATTTTCATGTGATAATAGACGATTTCTGTACTTAGTTTTTAAAATCACCATATAGACGAGAAGCCTTTTTCACACAAGTAGGAAGTAGCAACGGTAGGTATTCGCGGCGAGTGTAAACACATTATTTTTGTTAGTAATGTAAAACTTTCGTAAGGTTTTTCGCATTATTTTTTATGGCTTTTAAGGGGGTCGTGACACTAAAAAGGTTTAGGAGCGATTATCTAGGGTGTTCTAACAACGGCTAAGGTTAAAAGCCTGGTTGAGTCAATGAAGTGGAACATCTGTGTTTGCCCGGACACCTAACATTTAATGTACAGAGGAAACATAAGAATTTAATGAGCTTTCTAACGCGTAAAAGCTTCACGAATAGCAAAAAGCAACGATTTCGATGCAAGAGCACTACAAACAATCAAACAGCTTGAAATAGTAATCCGGCAAAGAAAAACAATTCCATTATTATTTGTCCGCCCATTCCATTACCGAAGCATCGGCGGTGGAACGATTAGTTTTGGCTTCTGGCACGCGAAGAGCGAAGAGTGGAGAGCGAAGAATTGAAAAAGCGTGCAAGTGAAGAAGTGATATTGGTGAAGGTAGCAATCAAGTGCACAAGAAGTGGGTAAGCAGTAAGCAGTAAGCGGTATGATGGAGTGCCCTCCAAGTCGTCTCAATCGGGTTCCACACTTTAATGATCGCCGAAGCGCGAACCGATCTATCCGAAGGAATACATTATTTTTACTTCCGCACTATAAATAATTGCTCAAGTATGTAGGTTTATTTACGTCGTTGGAAGCGGTTCTCAAAGCGCAGCATGATATTGCGAAAATACGTTTCTTGCTTCACCAACGCGATTACCGAAGAATGCGCTTTGCTAATTTTCCCACATTGTCAGCAATCAGGGGGAAAAACGAGCGGAGTACGATTTCCACCTCGTCATGGAATACCAGAACTCTACATACATAATAATATGGAGTGTCATCATCTTATGTACGTCGAGCGAAGCTAGCATTCCACAATGGAGTGCTTATACCAACCTTGATGTATGGCAGTGAGGCATGGTACTGGCAGAGGAAGGATGAAAGTAGACTGAATGCTGTGGAAATGAGATCCCTGAGACGTGTGTGCGGTAAAACTATGTATGACCGTATTAAAAATGTGAATATCCGGAAATAATGCAAGGTGATGTGAGCGTTATGAATAGGATCAAGAAAGGGACGCTCAGATGGTTTGAACATATAGAGCGAAAGAAAGGAGTGTGAAAAGTATATATGATACGAAAGTTAATGGAAGAAAAAGTCGAGGATGCCTGAGGAAGACATGGCACGATCAAGTAAATCAAATACTTAAATCGGGTCATGTAAAGAGTCAGAATAACAGAAGATTATGTATGAGAGTAATGTTAATGAAGCAAGGAGTGTGTGCCCAGACAGAGTGTGTTATATGGCGGTCCGTCCGCTCTGCCTACCCCGCGGGGAAACGGCGTGATGGTTAGTTAGTTATGACCGTCGGTTTGTTCATAAGAAATAACAGAACACGGCAAAAAGTGTACTTGCCATGTTTAATAAAAATAGAAAATTATCTGCGGTTATAATAATTGACAATTACATCGTTGTGTTCATAAAACAGTATTCTGAAACAATGGAAAGGAAATACCGAGAAAACGTAAAGTTTTCTATATAAAAAACAATTTTATTACCTATTCGACACATGGAAATCGTAACTATTTAATGAAGCAGAAAACTCTCGTACGCCAAACTCTGGCGTCTTGAAATTCGCACTGCCTTTTTATGAAACATCTAGGTCAACGCAACTGTTTTTAAAGTCGCAACGTCAATTCCATCAAGAGCTACTGAGCTTCTAAATAACCATTTAGCTGACAAAATAATATTTAAAAAAACACCACATTTTTCAATTGCTCAATTAGGGAAGACTTTTTTTCAAAGAGCCTTGAAATTTGGGCAAATTTATAGATAAGTTTTTTTTGTTGCATTAAGTTCTGCCATTTTAAGTTTATATTTGCAGTGACAGCTGTTTCGGCATTTAAGACCAATATCAAAGTGTGGTTAGGCCACACAGAAACGACTTATTTATATGTTTTTAGTACAGATAAGGTTAGTATCAACACCACAGATATTCCTAGATACTAGACACGAGTTTTAGAAACACCGAAGTGGATAAAAATACTACCCACTCGTAGTTAAAAATTAAATTCTGACTTGTTGAAATCAAGTCTCTTGCACTTTTATTTCAATGGGATCGTAACGCCAGCATTAACACGCCGGTTTAATGTTGTTTCTATTCCCATCAATACTTTAGATAACCAACCACACAGCGCCGAGTATACAGTACACAGTAAACACACAAGTTTATTTCTAATGTTGGCAATGACGATGAAATCGACGCCTCGCCACACTTAAATAAAAATTATAAACTTAATGCCAATTTAAAAGTAAATAATGAGACCATAGCAATAAGAGTTAATCTCAAAGTTGACATAATTACAAGTTTACGATTCGATGCAATGTGTTCCACCGCAGCTAGGTGAACAAACCAGCTGTGTGTAAATGTTTATATTTTACGTATTAACCAACGTGAAATGAAAGCCAATGAATCGATAAAATTGTTAGAGGAAAAATTTTATCACAAAAATGTACCTTAGAAATAATATAATTCAAAAGCTGCTGCTCTTTGTCAATAAAATGTACCGTGCTGAAAAATGGTTGAGCTTTGCGCTTGCTGAAATTTTCAATCAACTGCCGATGAGAAAAGGAAACAGAGACGTTTTGTTGGATAGCCAATACCGCACGTGAGCCCCAGCTGCTCACAACCGTCTGGAGCCAGTGGGACTCTGGCATCCCCAATCGAGGGTGGGAGGGGAAGGAGATGGGGAAGAGGAAGGTTAGGAAGTACCTGGCTTTGCAGATCTGGTCACCAAGCACGGCTAAAGCTATTTCAAACAACGTTTATATTCCGAATGGTGGTCTTTCACCAGGGCGATTTAGACCACTCTGGAACGTGCCGTAAATATGCTACATTTATTTTATATGAATTAATAATAATATTTGGTTAATTTGTATAGCGCCGTTTTTGTGAAAAATCACCTCAAGGGCGCTGTACAGATATTATTTTCTATTATTACATATTAATTCCTAGTTTAAATGAGAAAATATACAGGAACATACTTACCTGGCAAGTCCCATCAGACAGACACACTAATTAACTTGAAATTATAATTGTGATTCTTATTTTTTACTATTTTTTTTTTCAATTTAGGGCATGGGAGCGAAATTAAAAAAAAATTGACTTTCTGAATTTGTAGTAAAGTACATGATTTGGTTAAAATTTGTATATCTAAAGGTGATTCGTCGAGACAGATTATATTGTGATTTCTTTAATAAATTTAAGGATATGAGAGTCTGAAAAAGTAGGTTTTCAGTTTGGACTGTAAATGCAAAGTGTTATGACACATATTAATTAAATAAAATGTGTTTGCGCACGCCGGGTTTGAACCCGCGACCTCTGGATTCGTAGTCCAGCGTCTCACCATAGAATATAAAATAAAATTATATATATAAATCACCTAAATTTTTCAGTTATTATAATAAAGTGATTGTGTCCTGCCAGAAGTGAGCTGCCAGGCAAGTATGTTGTATATTTATTTCAACTAGAAATTAAGATTGGTACAGCGCCCTCGAGGTGATTTTTCGCAAAAACGGCGCTATACAAATTATCCAAATATTATTGTTATAACCACTCGAGCACGCAGGCCGTCAAAACTAACGTACTACTAAGCGAGTATTTAATTGGTCCATAATTGTAAGTAAAAGAAGAATGCCCACGGTCAGGGGCCAGATGTGGAAGCATTTACGCATGCAGGAGGAAATTCCGATCTTCGAACGCACATGTCGTGTCAACGAGGTGTTTAGTTCAGTTGGCAGATAGTGTTGTTTTCCTCGCTGTACACTAGTTCTCTCGGGCCAATAGTTATAAATTCTTTGACACACGATTAACAAAGATGCGTACGTAACGACGGACGCCTTCATGCATCAAACCTCGGAGTGAGAATATATATGGAGAGGTAGCTTTGCGAAACAGTGTAGTCAGAACGGTTGACTTTATACTGACTCGATAGAAAGAGACAAACATATGTAAGTTGGATAGCCTATTCGTTACCGCCCACATGGAATTCGGACATTTTTAATAAACGCATTTGAACACATTAAACAAAACAATATCAATACACCATTAAAATGATTTATAAAGTCAAAATATCACACAAACACTAATAACAGATAATTTGCCTAAATAATGGTGGAAGCTTTTTGTTGATTTTATGTATTTATATCATTAAAAGTGTGAAAATTCTAAAACTCGGTCAGAAATATTCAAAACTGTTGAAATACCTCTGAAAAGTACCATAAAAAAAACCATCATGTTTGATCTATTTGTATAACCACAGCTAACTAACTAACCATTACGCCGTTTCTCCGCAGCGGTAGGCAGAGATGGCGGACCGCCATATAACTCTGTCTTGGCACACACTCCTTGCTTCATTCACATTCATAAATCGTCTCATACATACTCTTCTGTTATTCTGATTCTTCACATGACCCGATTCAAGTATTTGATTCACTTGATTGTGCCACGTCTTCCTCGGGCGTCCTCGACTTCTTCTTCCATTCACTCTCGCATCATAAACCACTGCAAGTTTTTGAATCAACACAACAAAGAAATAACCTCGAAATTCGTTGACGTAAGTTATACGACTCGATGATGTGAAGTTAGCGCGGACGGAGAACATTCTTACATACTTGGAAGTGTTGCAATATTATGGAGTGGAACTCCTAGTTCGCAGTTGATGTCGGCAACAAGAGAATTAAATAATTCTTCAGACTCGTTAGTGAATAAAACGAAATTCAAACATACGTAGAAAAAAAAAAGACTTTTCTTGTCTCTTTTTTTATGGTATACGACGTAAAAACCCGGAGAAAGTGATTTATCGCAAATTTGTATAGGTTGGGTAAAAATATTTAGCTCTCTCTCCACAGACATTCTTACTCCGAGCGTCAAACCTTAAAGGAAGTAGGCGTGCGTAAAATTGTCATCGACCTTGAAAACTCAGTGGGCCGGTATGGGAGCCGGCTCCGGCCGATATCGGCAATTCGGATAATAATGTTGTCACCTCCCTGCTCCCCGCGGCTATTTACGGGCGGGAAGAGTTATCCGAACCGGGAGAGGGGCCCGACAGTCCGTTGGCAGGGCGCCCCGGCCCGCCCGCGACCGCCCCCGGCCCGCCCACGCGGCACCCGCGGTGGACACGGGGCCAAACAAACACACTCTGCACTTGAGCACCGTGCAGTCTGCGGGCCTCCTACGGAAAAGACGGTAACTTTGCGGCCCAGTGACTGTATCTGCGAAGGATTCAATGACCGAGAAGGTGCTCCCCTATTATTTCCATTTACAAAGAAACATATTCCCGCTTTCTTGATAACGTGCCAACATTTTGAATGTTTCTACTTCCATTAGCAATAAAAGCTGAAATCTTAGACATTTGTATGATAGAGGATGTTGGATTTCAAAGTGATAATTTGCTGGGTTCTTTACCTTCATGTTTTTCATCCAAATCCTTACCTACTCAACCATTTCACTTCACCGTTCGAAACAGTTTATAATCGAACAGAAGAGTTTTTGTGTGAAAAAAAACGTGATTGTTCGTTCGTTTCGCTAGTTCGTTGGTTTTGATGTTTGTTCTTCTAAAAATATAAAAAATAAATGTGGTGTGTCGTGAATTAGAACAATTAATTAAGTATGTTTTTTGTGGATTGAAGAGTCAAGAACACGAACTTCACCGGTGAGTGAATGGTTTCCAATTTTCCCTTCATTCCAACAATCTTTCCACATCCATAGTTAAACACTTCCATCAAGTAGTATAGTTTATCGTTTACAGTCCACTATTTTCCAAATTTATCCGAAGCTGGAAAAACATTCGATTTTTCATCGCAGTTTTGGATGCAACAGAGGACTTGCTTGCAACTGGACCACAATTTACTCAAAGTAGAAGTTATCTTCACTATCACTATTTGGACACGAAACATCATAAAAAAGTAACTTTATGGTGTATTTTACTTTATCTCTGGAATAAGCTTTCCCAAATCTTGCCAACATACAAAATTTTGCAGAGTTCAAACGGGTCTTAAATAACCGAATTGTTTAAAAAACCTCCTACATATAAAAAAACTTCATGTAGGTTCTACGTAGAAATAAAATGTAAGCCATGATTTCTTTTGAACGTCCTTAACTTGCTTAGTTTCGGTTTTCTCCTTAACTTGTAATCCTTGCAACTCAATGTCCTTACTGTCTACTGAAAATCATATACTTATTATCATCAAATATTTTCTTGTTATTTTGTTATTTATTATATTCACACTGTTTGCATTATTTGTAATGTTAGAATCGTTACCTTGTAATACTTTAACATTGATATTTTTACATTTTAACGTACCAACACGTTAACTGTCTTCAATAGTATTTCTTTATATCTACTATAACGCATTTATTTATATTTATATACACATTACACCAGGGTTTTTTTACACCCTGAGCTTAAAGTAAATTGTTTTTTTTTTAATCTGTCTAAATGTACACATGCACTGCTTTACCCAGATCTGAACAATCTTTTATAATTTATTATAACAATCATGATTTTAGGTAGTTTTGATTTGCAAGCATATCTGACATATATTATTTTCTCGTTTATATATTAGGTTGGGTATTTTTGTGTTAAACGCACTTGAGGTGAACTAAATGAATTATTATTGTTTATAATAAATTCAGTATCAAAATCATTGTCACAGTATCTGAATACAGTTTGTTTTAACGCATATACTATTTTTTGCGTCGGCGCTGCCGCACATTTTACTTCGCCAGGTGAGCTTCTAAATTGGACAGTTTCAATTGGATGAAAAAATTCAATCTACAGTTCCAAAGTGGGTACGTAGTTGCGGCATTACTTCAAATCGGCAATTGCAGAAGTGGTTATTTTCAACAAGTGTTTTTGTATATACTCTTTTATAGCCGTGAGTTATATTCGTATAACCGCGAATGTAATTTATAAAAGTTCATAGTTGGTAAATAAATCATCTTCATCTTAGAAAATTGCTTATTTAAGCCGAATAAGCACACTCAAAACAGGCTAATATTTATAATCACTGCTCCATGATGTGTTTAGAAGACGGTAAAAGTTAATTAAGTGTATTTTTTTAAACGAAAGAGAGAAGAATAATCACTGTTATTAATTGGATCATCACAAACATTCGCAGGTTGGTGGCTCAGATGGTTCGCACCTGTTCATATTGGTCCAACTAGACATATACCGCTGGCACGTTCGTTTATTTGTTTATAATAATAAAGCTACAATACATATGGTGTTGCGTGCGAATAGTATTTTGCGTAACACTCAGATCTAGAAGACATGATCAATAAAAAAACCATGTTAATATATTTTTGCTCCGCTCGGGAATCGAGCCTCAAACCTTCTCGATTCAAAGTCCAATACGAAGACCACTTTTTAACATTATATCCACACAGAAGATATGACATAGGCCCTGAGAGAAATCGTTTCCCTATAGGCCTATGCCATCTTTGGTGATGCTGTGTGGAGAGTCTTTTTGAGGAAAGGAAGCAGTGAACCGGGGTCTTGAAGAAGCCCATGTTGTAGGAGGGAGGAAATACAGTAACGGGCATTCCACAGCCGAGCTGCTGAACACAAGAACGAGCCGTGGAAACGACCCGACCTCATGTCTCGAATGTTAACCGTGTACAAATGTTAGGCGACTGTGCACCGGTGCCGAAAGGGATCAATGACGCAAGATCCTGGAGGCATCTTCTATAGAAATACCGGTAGAACAAGTTCAGCATTCCCACCTGACGGCTGCGCTCCAAAGATCGCAATCCGTTTTTTGAGATATCTGACCGCCAGTTTCTGCAGAGTCTAGGGTTTTTTCAGGTATTTTGGGGCTTCAGACCAGAGGTGGCTACCTAATTCGACAGTGGGCCGCACTTTCAATTTGAACAAGGTCATCAATTAAACCCCTATGGAGGCCGTATGGGAAGGTGAATGAATGTGAATTAAGCAGAAATTGTGTACAAAATACGGTTCTCCATCCTCTTTGTTTGCCCTCCTCTGCGGTGTGAAATACAGTAACGCTAATAAGATAAATCTTTTCAAACTTGACGCGTTCACGAAAAACACTCCAAATAAGGCAATGCAATCAACCGTTCTTACTTCCTTGTGCGTAATGTACACGGAGTGACCGCGGATAGATTAAACTTGGATATTTTATTATTCTAAGCATGATCAAATATTATTATGTTACCTTTGCCCTTCAAACCTGCATAGATACAACAACAACAAAAAACATCCAAAACAAACAATAATGACGCGAATCGTTCAAGGGGAAAACTAACTCCATTACTTTGAGTCGGAAGGTTCCGGGGTCGATTGTCGCCAGAGAGCAAATGTGTATTTATTTATCAGTACTTTTATAAGGACCATCAGAGACGCATATCGTCGCCGGAAAGGCAAAAGGGCTTAAATGCAATTTAAGTTTACAATGAAAGTCTTCAGTACCTGGTTGGATTTTGAAAAAAACATTAAAAAAGGTAAATCAATGCTCTCACTGAGTTACCTGAAGCGACAAAAAGCTTTAAAAAAAGAGTCCCAAACTTGTGTCGGCTTCCTCTTAAAAAGTCGAGCTTCCTCCAAAATGGTAAATATATTTTAGATGGCTGAAGAGCCATAAAAGTCTTCAGAATCAAACGAGAGTCAGAGAACTCGATACAGAAAAAAACAAAAATTGCATATTTAACTCATTTTTGACCAAAGTGTCGCTTAAGCCCTTTTGCGTTTCCAGCGACGATATTTTAAAAGTATACCTTTTCTACGTTGCATTGGAGACCTAGCCTTCAACTCTCCAAACCTAAGTCAAATGCTAAGACCATCATACACCGATAGTTTCCAAATTTATTCGAGAAATTCTTAAATTATGTCCATCCTCACCGTCTACTACCTGAAAAAATTCCGACTTTGCAAACATTCGACTTGAGAAGGCAGAATGAAAATCTAAAAGATATTAAGAAAATACAGACTGCAGCTAGTTATAATTAACTGGTTACCGTACAGCACAACCTTGATGGCTGAATACCTACCACGCGTGGCGCATACCTCTCTGGCAAATTGCGAAAAAAGTAGGACATTGTATAAAACATATGCCCATGGATTATACTCCGAGTTGATTGAAGAAGTTCAAGGTGATTATTCGCCAGACAGAATGGAGCCATGGTTAATTCTGCGTGATGTATTTTTAACATTAGTCAGGATGATAACGATATTAATGTAATCATCGCGTTTTATGCTTTATTAATCGACCTTCTTCAGCGCGCTATTGATGGACATCCGCTAACTAGTTTGCAATAGAGTAGGTCGGCTGGCCGTAGGCACAGGAAAAATCGAAGAACACTTTCAATCAATGTAACTCTTAAACAGTAATCTTTTAAGTTATTTATAATGCGTGCTGGAATTTTAGGTGAAATCTTGGAGGATATGGAGAGGTACTTTTGCGAAACAGTGTGTTCAGGACAGTTGACTTTATACTGACTCGATAGAAAGAGACAAAGATATATTAAAGGATGTCGGATAGCCTATTAGTTACCGCCCACATGGAATTCGGACATTTTTAATAAACATATTCTAACACATTAAACAAAACAATATCAATACACCATTAAAATGATGTATAAAGTCAAAATATCACACAAACACTAATAACAGAAAGTTTGCCTAAATATTGATGGAAGCTTTTTCATGATTTATGTTTTTTATATCAATAAAATGTGAATATTTAAAAGTTCGGTAGAAAATATATAAAACTGTTGAAATACCTTTGAAAAGCGATGTTTTATAATCTTTGGTTTGTCTTATTTGAACATTCACGCATAGCACATATCACCATCATGTTTGATTTATTTGTATAACCACTGTAAGTCTTTTAATCAACACGAATATGGAAAATAACCTCAAAATCCGTCGACGTAAGTTATGCGACTCGATGATGTGAAGTTAGCGCGAACGGAAAACATCTTTACATACTTAGAAGTGCTGCAATATTAGGCGACGACTTTTTCTCGTCTCTTTCTCTATCACGGAGTACGACATTAAAAAGTGAAAGAAGTGATTGATCGCAAATTTGTACAGGTTGTGTAAAAATATTAGCTATACCTTCTTGAATTGTTACTCCAAGGGTAAAAAAACGTTCGAAACGCTAACTAACTAACCATCACGCCGTTTCCCCGCAGGGGTAGGCAGAGAGGACGGACCGCCATACAACTCTGTCTTGGCACACACTTCTTGCTTCATTTACATTCATACATCGTCTCATACATACTCTTCTGTTATTCTGACTCTTCACATGACCCGATTCAAGTATTTGATTTACTTGATCGTGCCATGTCTCTCGGGCGTCCTCGACTTCTTCTTCCATTCACTTTCGCATCATATATTCTTTTCACACTCCTTTCTTCGTTCATTCGCTCTACATGCCTAAACCATCTAAGCGTCCCTTTCTTGATCCTATCCATTACGCTCATATCCGCCTTGCATTCTTTCCGGATATCCACATTTGTAATACGGTCATACATGGTTTTACCGCACTTCACTTTACGCCTTCGCTGGTTTTCAAACTATGCCTGTTACAGACATTTTAGTATGTTTTTCATAGAATTTAAAAGTTTACAATGTAAAAAAAAAATCACTAGAAACCTTAGACATTTTCCTAGCTACTTATAGAAAATGTACCGATAAATAATGTGTAGTATTGATTTTATTAAAATTCTTCAGTGACGTTAAGCGCAATTTTTTAGTGCTGAGGCTTAAAAATAAATAAAAATATTAAAAGGGAACCAATATTTTCAGTCCTTCAGACATTCCGACGTGCATACAAACAACTTTGTACCCAGAATGTAAGAATGTATGTTCGGGCATAAAAATAGAATGTAAACAGACGTCTAACACGAAGGCGGGGAGCTTACTTACAGTTTGTTATCTTACTTGCTCCATGAGGACACCGAACTACTAAAACACAAGGTCCACGGGAATGTAACAGACGAGAAAATTTGTGTAAGAAACTTATCTGAACTAGAGATGGTCAATATTCCTGTCCTGGTTAAAAGGAACCGGTTCCTAGCCGGTCACTGGAACCGTCGATATTATTTCTCTGAGGAACCGGTTCCAAATTTTCGAAAATAAAAATATCGATATTTCGGGCGAGGAACCAGTTCCAGTTCTTTTCGTTTTCAAATTTCTACCGACTAGTACTTTTTTTGGCGTGGAATTTTTGTCGATTTGCTAGTACTTTTCAAAAAAATCTCCTTCGTGGAACTTTTCTGGCACCAGGAACCGGTTCCAAAAAGAACCGGATAAATAACCGGTTCCTCGCCGGTCACTGGTAACTGGAACCGCAAGGTACACCCAATTCTGATATCGACCATCTCTAATCTGAACGGTGGATGAATCTGTATACTTCTTCAGAGTTTATTTATAATTATTAGTAGTTATATAAATCTCGTAGTCAAAAATGTTGAAAACTGTCAGTTAAACCAAATTTGCGGAGTTCGTTTTCGAGGGTTAAGATGGTTTTACAAAGTTGTATTACGAGTTCTAAAACACACATACTAAAACAAACTTAGGACATTAAAAAAATACTTCAAGATTTACATTGAGTAAACACTACAACGGCTCAACTCAAGGAGTTTTATATTGTATATACCTCTTACTAAGCGACAAATCACCTTTATATATGTGTCATATAAAATTTAATTAAACCCTTGTACTGTTCTACAAATTTAGAAAGCCCACTATGAAATTTGCTCTCACCCTGATGTTCGGCAGTGAGGCATGGAACTGGCAGAGGAAGAATGAAAGTAGAATGAATACTGTGGAAATGAGATCCCTGAGGCGTATAATAATAATTGGATTTGTATAGCGCCGTTTTTGTGAAAAATCACCTCAAGGGCGCTGTACAGATCTTATTTTATGTGATTACATATTAATTCCTAGTTTAAAGAGAAAATATACAGGAACATACTAACCTGGCAGGTCCCATCAGATACACACTTTTTAGCTTAAAATTATAATGATTGTTATACTTTATTTTTTCATTTATTTATTGTTTATTTTATTTATTTTTTCCGATTTAGGGGCATGGGAGCAAAATTAAAAATGGACTGTGCGATAAAACCATGTATGACCGTGTTAAAAATGTGGATATCTGGAAAGAATGCAAGGCTGATGTAAGCGTAATGAATAGGACCAAGAAAGGGACGCTTAGATGATTTGGGCACGAAGAGCGAAAGTGAATGGACGAAGAAGTCGGGGACGCTCGAGGAAGACATGGTACGATCAAGTGAATCAAATACTTGAATCGGGCCACGTGAAGAGTCAGAATAACAGAAGAGTATGAATGAATGCGAATGAAGCAAAGAGTGTGTGCCAAGACAGAATTGAATGGCGGTCAGTCCTCTCTGCCTACCCCTGCAAGGCAACGGCGTGATGGTTAGTTAGTTAATTAGTTGGCTCTCATGCCCTAAAATCTAACAATAAAAAACATAGATAATTTAAATGATGTCCTCTGAGATAGAAACGGTATCTTTCTCCAAACTATAAAATAATTGTATTTTCGTAGAAAGCAATCACTTTGTGGTTTGAAATTTTAAATAAACGAAAAAATAACTTTGTATGAGGCCTTATATAATATTTGTGGTCTTATACAAAGTTGTTTTTTGATTTCTTTAAAGATAATAGTGTTTATCTGAAGTGGCCTGCCAGGTAAGTATGCTTCTCTATATTATCTCTGTAGATAATATAAATATGGCATAGAATATATAGTTAGTAATAAGATGGAGCCTAAGAATCAAGATTTATACAGGGCCCTGAGGTGATTTTTCACAAAAACGGGGCTATATAATAATAATAATAATAATAATAGCTTTTTATTTCAGCGGAACAGAGCGGTGGGTGCAATACTGCCATATAAGTAAAAATACATATCAGAAACTTAAAACAGTGAGAAGATAACATAAAAACAAAATAATAAAAATAAAATAATGATAGTAATAAAAAGTAAAATAAATAGATAAAATAACATAAAATGATAATAATAATAATAAAAGAGCATTATAATGAAATAAAGTAACTTTTACGGCGGATTGAGGGAAATTCTCCACCTGTGATGTAGGGGCGCACTGTGCCACTGGGCGGCAGCCTGGAAGAGAATCTCGTTCCTGCCATTCTGTGACGCATCAGAGCAGCAAACCCGTTCACCCTTCCTCTGCAAACATCTGTGAGGCGCTGCATCGCCAAGAAAGACCGAAAAAGCCCCTGTACGCGTGGTTGTACTGCACTCGGAGCGTGTTCATGACTGCTTGTGTATATCTGGTCTTCGCAAGTGTACATGCAGTACGTCTGGAACAACTGTCTCTTTACCGGAAGACTACACCTATTGAATCTCCTGGCGAGCATGTTGGCTCGCACGCTTATGTTTTCTCTGGCGCTCTATGTCCTTCTTGTCATTTAAGTCGTCAGTTACGACATGACATTACGATATAAATTATCCAAATATTAATATGTTTACAGTCAAATTTTGAAAAATCTAACAATAAAATAAATGACGACCTCCATTGCGTTGAGGTCTAACTAGGATTTTCATTCAATATTTGGACGTTGCCAAACCCGTAATCGGCGATTTTTAAACAAGGCGGACCTTACAAAAATGACTGCATACAGCAGTCGGAAAGAAAAAATATTTCAAATACATTTTGTAAAACGATGCATGTCTTCGAAATGTAACCGAGACAGAATGACAAGCATGGTGAAACAAAAGCGCGATAATCGAAATGAGACGGAAAAAACAGTGTTGCCATGAAGAGTTACATAAAAAAAAAATAAAAAAGTATATATTGTGACACAAAAAGAAGCTGGTTGCGAAAGGGTTGGAATACTACTTCATCATAACCTTCGCTATGAATTAAAGTGTCTTTAATGGAAATTTCATAAATGCAAGGTGGATAATCAATCTAATAGTATTAATACCGTAAAACGTCTGTCGGAAAACGGAAGCATTCACGTGCTAGCTACAAACGAAAGTGCTGCCATCTTTAATATTCAAAGAATAATTCTTTAATATTAAGGTAGCAGATAAAATATCATTTTTTTATTGATTGCTAGTATTATATAAATTAATACGATCAAAAGTATCGGATCCATATCCCTATAGCGACCGTGCAATCAGCTGATTCATAGATTTATATGAATAGATATACAATACAAGGTCACTCGCCGCCAGCTCTCAGTTCTCGCAGCGGAATTTAGAATCACCTAATGTTTGCTTATTGGCAATCTATGCGGCACTCGCTAAGGATTAAAACACGTTCCTTCGCAGACTCGGTTGAAAACGACATAATATCTAAAAAGCCTTGGCGAAAAATTAGCGGCCGGACTTTCTTGATATTTACCGAGAGCGAACAATTAAAAATTAGAAAAGCAATTGTCGCCGTGACCCGGAGGATACACACGATCGAGGTGTTCTGTGCGAGCGCAAGAGTTTATTAATGATCTCACGAGGTCATTAGGGTCTGTGTTCAATCGCTCAATTAAATAATAAAGTCTCTGGTCACTCGACAGAGAATTAACAGAATAATCATCCTGGTAAAATGATACTGCCTCGTCCAAAGACATCCTCCAGAGAAGATCTTAATCCAGACTCTCTTATTATAAAACACTCATCAGACACAGTGTTTGGCTCCTCTGTGCCCTCACGGTGAACCGCGAAAGAGACAAATCTTTGAAGCCATGCAGGAAAATGGCGTCTCGCAGATCACGAGATATACCAATTGTTAGGTTCCATAAATCAATAATAATATTTATAAAAACTGGGGCGGTTTCGTTGGCTACGACATGTAGCAAGGATTGAAGGTAGCCTTAAAGAGGCTTTCCAGGACTACAAAGGGTTGTAGCGCCGCTCATCTGATAGTATTAATACGCTAAGCAATCTTCTGTACATGATTCGTTCGACCGCCGTGTGGGGCGCTAGTGTACGCAAAAACAATACTGGTAATTTTCGCCCATACGTAAAAAAAGTTTGAAATTTTATTCCGATAACGCTACTTCATGATTTACTCACTATGTCCCTTTTGACGTGTATTATATTAAGACTAAACTAGTTATGATGAATACCGGTGACTTGAATTAGGTAACCGCTTTTGAAATAGGCATTGGCACCTGCGATAATCTACGATCGATCCTAAAGCGCTGTCTAACAAGTGCAGGCAGGTCTGGTTAATTTCACCTCCAGGTTGCGATGTAAGAGTTTACGTTCAAAGCTATATTTATATACATATAGCATACATCCCGGGCAGTGGGCACGAGTTGCAGAGATTTGGGTGAATGTTCTGCAGGATAAAAATATGCTGATGCATCACAGGAATTCAACAACAAATATTGTAATAATTTGGATGAAAAAGATAAGAATTATCGATAGGCTAGCGTCTGTCGAACATGGTTCACGTAACCGTCGAGTGGGGCGGTATCGTCTGTAAACACAGCGGCTACGGCAGTTGGCAGTAGCGACAGTACTCGTCAGTAGTTTACCAGGTGCACTCGTCATGCGGAAATTGGAATATTACGAATGTATGAATAGCAAAGATTGAAACTGCTTGCAGGGCCTAGGAAAAATTACTCGCGGCAGCGGGTTTTTACCTGCTGTAAGAATTAATTGACGACCGAAACTGACCTAGGAAGTTATAAATAAACTCACTTTCGGATGGTAAGTGGAGCAAACCTCAATTGTTAAAGTATTTAATACTTCTCCGTGAGCAAAGTATCAAAACAACATTTCCTTGACAATCACGGCTGGTTTATTTTTCAAATGACCGAGAGCCGCAAATAGTAATAATTTTAACGAGCCATTCGAAAGCGCCGCTCTAGAATATGCGCCTAGGACAGTCAGTACAAACAACAATTAAATACATGTGATTATTTCACTAAAGTAAACCGAACCAATTAGATGCTTATGATGATGATAAATGCGTGCTGGATCAAGACGAATGAGTGTTGGTAGCGTGGCTGAATGCCGCTACGCTATCCCCGGGAGAGAATTCCACACGTTCATGTCAAAATGCATAAACGTTCCTAGGTAAGGACAACAAGCAACCTGTCACAACGAGATGCTCTCGGTATAAATTAAATAGTATACAAGACACTCCCATGGAAATTCATGCATAATTCAAGCGCCTCAACTAGAAAGGTATCATGTATTCGATAAAACTGTTGAAAAAATAAACAAGAATACGTCAAATATTACACACGGATGGAGAATTTGCTGATGCTGGACAAACGAGACTACTTCGAATTTTGAAAAAGTATTTTATTTATGTATCACCATTTTTGGGTTAAAATTGCTTTGCTCCACCAATTTGTTTTAAATGAATACCGCACCAGTGGGAATATGGCATCCTTAATTGAGGTATGTTATGTTATGAGGCTGGAGGTAGTGGGAAGAGGAAAGAGATGAGGAAGAGGAAAGAGATGAGGAAGAGGAAAGAGATGAGGAAGAGGAAAGAGATGAGGAAGAGGAAGATTGGGAAGTACCTGGTTATTTAGATCTGGTCACCAAACACGGCTAAAGCCATTTTTCAGGCAAAAAATCGATTCTGAATGGTGGTCTTTCACCAAAACGATATTTGGAGTATCTAGCAACCTGGAACGTGCCGCAAATATACTATATATCATTTTATTTTAATTGAATGTAATTTTTTTCGCACACTAGGATTTGAACCCGCGACGTCTGAATTCGTAGTCGAGTGTCTTATCCACCCGACCCGAAGGCTGTCAAAAATAAATTCAAACTTTCATTCTCCAGAATAATCAAGATGAAATATGGTAACTATCATTAATGGAAAATATACATTTTTATTGGTACACTAAATAATGTTGGAAATCTTTGAAAAATAATTAACTTTATTGCGGACGTCATAAAAAACATCAAAATTATTTTTTATAATCAGTCTATTATTCTACTGTGGCGATAGTACCGTGCGCCGACAGTCGCAATCTCGTTTCATTAGCATATTATGTAAATACCCTAAGGGAAATTAAAACACAGTTCAGACCTTTGTATATTGGATTAAGCCCTATAAAGTTTGTCGTAAAGAGGGGAGAATAAGACCATTTCTCAGTTTTATGTAAATTGGGCTGAGCAATAAAAAAATATTAAGAGCTTTTGGTATTTAGGAAGGCACAAATATCGGTAATTGGAACCTTATGGAAAATCGCTACTATTAAATTCCCAAAATCAAACACGACTTTTTTATAGTTAATACCGTACAAGAGTCCAACTCCTCCCAACCGTCTGGAGACAGCGAGACTATGGCACCCCCAATTGGGGTATATTGTGAGGCTGAGGTAGTGTGAGAGGGGATGGAGATGGGGTATAGGAAGGTCGAGAAGTACCTGGCTATTTAGATCTAGTTACCAAACATGGCTAAAGCCATTTTAAGAAACTTTTAGATTCTGAATGGTATTCTTTCATCAGGGCGATACTAAGAGTATCTACCACTCTAGAATGTGCCGCAAATATACTGTATATAAATTTATGTGAATTGATTTATTTGCGCACGCCGGGTTTGAACCCACCACCTCTGGAGTCGTAGTCGAGCAAATTACCACTCGACCACGGAGGCCGTCAAACGACTTGGTTTAGACAAAAGCCTTTTTGAGTTCAGTGATCCTCGGACACTTCTCAGACATGAAAATTAGCTTTTTAAGTTTTTGTGTTTAATTTGTAGAACTTCATTCTAATTTTTTTATAAAATTCAATTGAATTAAATTTAATATTACTATAACTTAGTTCTGCTATTTTCAATCAGACAGTTTGATAATTGCTTCAAACGCCAATAATAATAATAATAAATGGATTACTTTTATAGCGCCGTTTTTGTGGGAAAATCACCTCAAGGGCGCTTTACAAATTAATTTATCTAACCTATAATTTATCACTTAAGCTTATAACTAAAAACTTACAGTTAAGATTTATTACTAATGGCTTACAACTAATATTTTCAACTAGTGACTTACAATAAGGACTTATGGCTTGTAACTTACTACTGAGTATAACTTATAACTAGAGCTGTCACTAAAAATAGCATAACTAAATAATAATATTAAATTTGATTCGATTGAATTAAATTTTTAAAAATGATTAGTATATCTCAAAAGCGACTTTTTTTTATTTTATTTACTGTGGGAAAATTAACAGCAAATCAAATAATAATAAAAATAACGAATAATGCCAATTACAAATCTTCCTCTGCTGATGACAGTCACTAAATAAATTACGAAAATACATATACAGTTACAATTCAGTAAGGAACGGAACATGGAAATGGAATAAAGGAAGAAGGACGGGAGCAGATGGGAGGTTAATCAGTAATATAATTTATAAGTCGATTAGTTTAGTCTTAATACACACGTCAAAATGGACATAGTGAGTAAATCATGAAGTAGCGTTATCGGAATAAAATTTCAAACTTTTTTTACGTATGAGCGAAAATTACCAGTATTGTTTTTGCATACATTAGCGCCCCACGACAGCGGTCGAACGAATCATGTACAGAAGACTGCTTAGCGTATTAATACTATCAGATAATCTAGTTTGGGTGCAGTCGAGTCATAGTCATTTTTATAATCAGAAGAGACGGAGCGGAAAATGAGAATCTGCCAAAAAGGATGTTAAGGAAAGGAAGGACGTTTAGGGAAACGAGCCCTGCTGACAGGAGACTGATGAGGGATAATTAATTATTAAAATCTTCAGTCGAGTATTTTTTCATGGTAATAATGTTACAAGTGAAATTAATATCTGCTTGCACAATAAATACCCGTTCCGGTTATCGATTCTTCGTTCTCACACTTGTATCAACTACCGAATAAATTAAATTTAAAAAAAAACTTTCATTTCAATCGCCGTGTTTATAATTTGTTTACGATAAACCAGTTATAAAAAATATCTACAATTATTTTCGTGTCCGCTGCGGTCGGGATTAACGCTCGATACTTTTTGCCGCAACTTAAAAAACCATAAGCGAGACTCGTCCAAATTAATGACCGTACGATGATTGTAACAAAAAATTAAAAACGAACAAAAAAGGACTCACCCGCTTTTGATTGACGGCCACCAGAAAGTAATCCTATCGACTCCGAGATTAGCCGCGCGTCGGAGAGATTTGTGATCCCCAACCCTGGAACAAACATAAAATTCAATTATTAGTCAACACGGAGAGCTAACAAATTAAGGGGATTAAAAAAATGGGGTCAGATGTTACTGTTTGCTTGGCCCCAATGTGAAATTGAAATTCGATCCTTTGAGGACTTGGAGGGGTACCTTTGCGCAACAGTGTAGTCAGTATTGTTGACTTTTTGTACACATTAAACAAAACAATATCAATACACCATTAAAATTATTTATAAAGTTAAAATATCAAACAAACACTAATAACAGAAGGTTTGCCTAAATAATGATGGAAGCTTTTTGTTGATTTTGTCTTTATAAAATTTAAAAATTCGGTCAAAAATATTTAAAACTGCTGAAATACCTCTGAAAAGTGATGTTTTATAATCTTTGTTTGGTCTTATTTGAACATTCATTCATAGCACATATCAACATCAAGTTTTTTAATCAACACAAATATAGGAAATAACCTCAAAATCCGTCGACGTAAGTTATACGATTCGATGATGTGAAGTTAGCGCGAACGGATAACGTCCTTACATAGAAGTGCTGCGATATTATGTGACGACTTTTCTTGTCTCTTTCTCTCTCATGGTATACGACGCAAAAACCCGGAGGGAGTGATTTATCGCAAGTTTGTATAGGTTGGGTAAAAATATCAGCTATACCTCCTTATATCGTTACTCCCAGTCTGATACAAAAACGAAATGCAGAAAAGCACAGAATGTTTCGGCACGTTCTTCATTATTATTGAATTATAAACGAAGTTTGATTGGATATTATGGTTTAACAATCGCGTATTAGACAGAAGTAGAACATGAGAACTAGCGGCCGGTAAATTTGAATTCCGACGAGACATTGCCCACCTGGGCGGAAGACACGGTGTCTGGCAGACAATGGTAAAAAAAACAAGCAATACCTGCATGACGGTAAAAAAATATTGTCATTGATTGTAACTGCATTGGACCAGGATCAAATCAACTATGTGTTCTATTATGTTAAGCTGACACACAGCTGTCATAACAATAAATTAATCTCATGCCCTGTGGATAGCTTTTACACCGGATTCTGATCCCAGTGGCGTGCGGGCCTTAAAGGCTGAAAAGCTGTGCCTACCCTAAGAAAAACCAATACCATAAAAAAATAACATACTCTTATTTAGTTTTTTTGTTGTTGTTATATGTTGACAAAACATAGTCAATTCCACCACTTGCGAATATTTTGGCACGTTCTCAGTCTTACTTATTAGATTTGTATGCGTCATTTAATTTAAGATTTTGGTAGACTACTATAAATATATATGGTAAGCATAGTTGCACATATTATGTTTCATCATTTATCAGAATCTGTCTAACAACAATCATGACTTTCAGCGGAATCATTCATTTGTAAATCTTCGGACAAAATTTAAGATTTGGGTGAACTACTATAAATATATTGGTTACCCATAGAGATTTTCCTAGATGATGTATTTAAGTCGATGTTAATATGTTGCTTATCGTTAGCTTAGCAAATAATGATTTGATAAAATTAACTCGTTCTTTTTTTGTGTCTCACAACAGTCTCAACTTGATGATTTACAAGCTTAAAAATAACATGCTCCCTAGATATCTGCAAAATAATATTATATATAATGTAAATATTCACAATTATTCTACGAGAAGTTGTCATGATTTTAGGCTTCCCAAAACGAAACTTGTGTGTACTCAAAACAGCGTGTTTTATAAAGGCCAAAAACTTTTTAATAGTCTTTCAAATGCCTTAAAAGAAGCCTCAAGCCTTGGCACTTTTCATAGGATTTGTGCGGAATATGTTAAAAAAAAACCTGTGATTCTTAAGATTACTAAGATTTCAATTTATATTTGCTGTATAGGAACCTTATATGCTTTGTTCTATAACTGTGAAATGTAAAAATGTTTTTTCTTACTAGATGCGTGAAAAAAAATATTTGCATACATCTAAATAAAAATAGAAAAACAAACAAACTGTTCCTAACCGTCTAGAGCCAGTGAGACTATGGCATCCCCAAATAGCGTATGTTGTGAGACTAAAGGTAGTGGGGAGGGGGAGGAGATTGGGAAGAGGAAGGTTGGGAAGTACCTGGCTATTCAAATCTGGTCACCAAACACGGCACAAACCATTTCAAGCAACGTTTCGATTATGAATGGTGGTCTTTCACCAGGGCGATCTATCTACCTCTCTGGAACGCGCCGCAAATATAGCACATTTAAATTATATAAAAATAGTAAAAATTATGACACACATTAATTAAATAAAAGTTACAGGCGCACGCCGGGTTTAAACCCGCGACCTTTGGACTCGTAATCGAGCTTCTTACCACTCGACCATGGAGGCCTGGAGTTCTTGTCCCAATCGAGGTATAATAAAAAGAAAGATGACTTCTTAGGCGGAAATTTTAGGAATAATGCCCTCTACACAGCATCTTCGAAGACGACAGAGCTTCAAAAGACAATATTTTATCAAACGATCCTCGTTTATTGACTAATATTGTCCGAATTATTAAAATAGAAAAAGTATCCTACTCGTTATTCGGAGAAATGTTTATAATCTGTAAAAAAGGCATTTGGATGCTGTTCGAATGAAATTATTTTATTTTAATGTGTTGAACAAACATTCGGAGATAACAAAATAAAACAATGCCGCACGGACAAATGCGTCTAATTTGATTGATTCGGGTGAAGAACAAACATTCGGAGATAACAAAATAAAACAATGCCGCACGGACAAATGCGTCTAATTTGATTGATTCGGGTGAAGAACAAACATTCGGAGATAACAAAATAAAACAATGCCGCACGGACAAATGCGTCTAATTTGATTGATTCGGGTGAAGAACAAACATTCGGAGATAACAAAATAAAACAATGCCGCACGGACAAATGCGTCTAATTTGATTCATTCGGGTGAAGATGTGTATGTGTGTTGGGAGATGGAAGAGTTCAGACAACTCACGTGTCGCAATTAAACTATAGAAAGTGCACTTACTAGGTATCGATAGCAGCGTTTAAGCGGTGAAATTCTATGCAAACACATAGCGCAAACAACACATCTCAATTATTCATCAAATCGTTAATTTTGATAACGTTGGCGAGTGCCCAATTTACAAAAACCAAAAATAGTGTTCTAACATCGGTACATTTGTTACGTATCAACGTTTCTGAACAGCGCAAGGTATAGCGGACTGGTATCTGTAGAAAATATTACACAAACGAGCTGATTAGTTTTTTTTTGTATGTTCACGAATCATTTTACAACGCGTTTACAAAATTATAACAGGTTGCCTTCTGTTCCATAACTTATTGAGGCCTTACAATATTTTTTCCCGTTATTTCAAATCGGTTTCGATTTGAAACACAAAACTTGTCGGTAATAATCAATAATAATGATTAGCCAGTTAGTAGCCAAGTGGACAAACGCGTCGGATCCCCACACGGGCGTCGTGGGTTCGATTCCTGTGCTAGCTAAGTCCTCCAACATTTCACAAGCGACATGTCCGCTTATTATGATGGCAATAGGAGTTTTTTTTTAAATATTGTCAGGTTTATTTTTTTATTTTTTATATGAACACCGCACAACAGTCTCAACTGCTCCCAACCGTCTAGAGCCAGTGAGACTATGACATCCCCAAATAGGGTATATTGTGAGACTGAACGTAGTTAGGAAGTGAAGGAGATAGGAAAGAGGAAGGTTTGGAAGTACCTAGGTATTCAGATCTGGTCACCAAAGACGGCTAAAGCCATTTCAAGCAACGTTTCGATTCTAAATCGTTATCTTTCACCAGTATCTACCACACTGGGACGTGCCGCAAATATATTTTTTATTATTTTTATATGAATGAAATGCGTTATGACACATATTAATTAAATACAAGTTATTGGCACACGCCGGGTTTGAACCCGCGACCTTTGGATTCGTAGTCGAGCGTCTTACCACTCGACCATGGAGGCCGTCAAAAAATATTCGCAACCCAGGAATGGTTTTCTTTCTTTAAAAAAATAACAATAACTAGGTATGCGGTAACTTGTATTTGGTGTAAATGAAGCACTAAGTATGCACAATTCATTTTTAAAAATGCCGACGTTAGCGCCCCACCCGGCGATTGATCGAACCATGTACGACACACGCTTTTCGTATTAATACTATATAATATTTAAAAAAAACCATACATCATTCCTGGACCTTCACTATTAAGCGGACTGGCATTACCGTGCGTTTCAGATATCACAAAAAAATGCTAAACCGTGTTCACGTGAGAAAATAAATGTTTGATAGTGGCCTTGAACGCCGAAACAGCTGTCACTAAAATAGCAGAACTAATTAATAGCAATTTTAATTCAATTGAATAATAAAAAATAGTTCTACAAATTAAACACAAAAACTATAAATAAAAAGTGTTTTTACTCCTTATAACTTTATCGTATGCATCTAAGATGAAAATCTCAAGAAATAAGAAAGATGTCTTTTCAAAAAGTCCAGTAGACTAAATTAGCCATAAAAATTCGGATGAGAAATGGTTGAAACAAAATAAGATTAATGGTAGGTAAACATTGAATAAATCATCGTCATTATTCTGACACAAACTTTATGAAAATGCAGAGAAAAATAAAATATCGGAATAAATGGAAAATACTTTTAAAAGGCTTCAATCTCAAAATACCGTAAGAAGGAAAAATGTGACATTTGAAATCTTTTATATGTCTCTATGATCGACGACAAAGATTATTCGTAGTGCATCTTGGTGAATATTTCAGTGCGTCAGTGTCCTCAGTCCTGCGGGTCTCTATGTTAATCCTCATTAGAATATTAGCCGGATGCAGGAGGTATGCAAACACTGCAGGAATACTGATCAGTCCGCTAGAATATGTCGGTGGAAAGCACGGTAGCTTAACCTTTATGTGACTGAAAGGGTACCCGGGTACCCTTTTCGGTTTTCAACATAGATTTTTTTTAATGTTCCAGTAACCTAACTAACTGAAACTTACTGACTTCTCCACAATAGTAAAAATGAATGTGAGCGGAAAACACTTAAATAAAACTTACACCTTCTGATTATTAAAAGGGTACCCGGGTACCCTCATGTGTTTTATATGGAATTTGAAACTTGTCCATATGTTTTAATCATTTTATCTTATTTTAAATGATAAATATGATGTAATATCGTATTAAGTACATCACATGTATCCTTAATACTATGGTATTTATAATCACCTACTGAATTAAAAAAACATTAAGAAAAGATAGTACTGTGTGAAATTTCACCCATTTCCCCAAGTCTTGAACTGAGTCGAAATGTATTACGTCATAAAAGTGGTCCAGAAAACTTCAGTAAATTAAATACTGAAAAATAAATCTTCGTATCAATTTTAAAAAGGTGTAGTTTTCTTGAGTCACATAAGGGTTAATCTAACCCACCCCACGATCGGATATAAAACTAACATGATTGTAGAGATTTATCCAAAATAAAGGTTAAAAAGTGAAACGCGGTCGAGAGTTAAAATATTAAAAGTGTTTATGTGAAGATAGAACTGAAATGCATGAATAAAAGTGGGCGTGTTTACGACGAGAGTTTAGAAACGCCACGTAGGCGACACGTGCAGGTTTTGAGTGTTAATGAAAGCGGCCCTATTTGCTTTACAAAGTATGCCTCGCACCTACCTACCCCATTTGTGCCTACTTTGGAACGTAGACAGAAACGCTGAAACAATTATGGACAAGAAGTACATGATTGTGTGTCAATAGACAGCCTCCTTCGCGGTAGAGTGGTTAATATCCTCGATTACGAATCTAGAGGTCACGGGTTCAAATCCCGGCGTGCGTAAATACTTTTCATCTAATTAATTTGTGTTGGATCACAACTTGAACCATTTTTTTGCACGTTTCAGAGTGTTAGGTTCTCTCAGTATCGCCGTGGTGAAAGACCACCATTCAGAATCGAAACGTAGCTTGAAATGGCTTTAGCCGTGTTTGGTGACCAGATCTGAATAGCCAGGTACTTATTAACCTTTCTCTTCCCCGTCTCACTGCCTTCAGCCTCGTAACATACCCAAGTAAGGATGCCATAGTCCCACTGGCTCAAGACAGTTGGAACTCTTGCGCGGTCAACATCTCTGTGCTGCAGGTGGCCAAAAGAGGAAATGACAAACTATAAATACATATTTTATTTTTTCCAGTATCAACACTGGCAAAGGTTCCTGCTTTACAGATAAGTGTGTTCATCTGTAATTATGTACTTCCTAACCTTCATATTTCACATCTCCTCCCCCCCCACTACCTTCAGCCTCACAACATACCCCAACTGGCTCCGGACGGTTGGAAGCAGTTGGGACTCTTGTGCGGTATTCACTTTTTTTTTAAATTGACAAAAGGTTTATTGCTTGTAGCCTATTCGGAATATAAAAGTTGCATGAAATAGCTACAGCTATGTTTACTAACCAGTTTTAAATAACTTGGTACTTTCCAACCTTTCTCTTCCAACCTGCACCTCCATCATTATATAACTTAAAAAATAAAAATTGGTGTGATGACTGATGCCATGCCCAATTGGACATGGTTATGCAGAAAAAGTCCAATCCAAAAAAATATGAAACCGAGAAAAAGGTGTTTGAAAATATGACGATAAAAAAAGCATTTATATGCGTAATCGGCGTTTGTAAACTGAATATCAATGTTTTTATTTTATTTATGAGCATTATTATAAATAGGTCATTTATAATCTATTTATTAAAAAAAATGTATTTCTTATAAACTTCAATTTAAGTCAAATATCTCCAATGAATAAAATCTACCAAAAATCTGAAAAAAATACCTAAAATCTATTGCATTTGGAGCTTGGATGTTTTCAGCAGATATACATCTCCTATTTATCTGCGGGAAAACATTTAAAACTCGATTTTGGTAAATTGAGGATTGGACGCTTTCTGCAAAACAACGTCCAATTGGTCCCCGATAAAGAAATTTATAAGCTCGCGGGTGGTTGCATTGTATTTTGTAAAAGCGCCATTACTCTTTATTCCATTGTGCAGCGCGGTGTGTGTCTGAACAAAGGGGAATTTAATGCACTACTTACGGACGTGTCGAGGTAACCACTCGGAAATGATACATCTCGTAATGCGGCGCAAAATCATTTCACACGCAGAGAACACATCCAAACTTAAGTGACCGACACAAAAGGAAACAATTTGACATGTGCCCAGAGCGAACCGCTGAATGGAGACGTCAGAGGTGGTTATCTTAGATCCGCGATACGCTTAAGGCATAGGTGAACGTGTTCCAACTATCTAATAATATAATAACAGGGGATTTATATAGCGCACTTTCGCGATAGCTCGCCTCAATAACCTAATATTACAATGAGAAAATAATATATAACAGACATGTTTGCAAGTTAAAACTGTCTAAAGTCATGATCAAGGCAGTACCTACCGTACTATTGTAGCAGTTCTGCTTCAACCTCGCAATTCAACACGCCTATGCGACGGATGCAACAGCTGGGAAACACATACTCCGATGTCGCCGATATATTTAACACGTCAATATCAAACTATAAGTCTAATTTAGTACAGTTGTTGTCATCTGGCAGAGCTAAACTAATAGTTGGACCTGTTATTTATTAAATATTATTAGTTATTTTCATCTACAATATTTTGTATCTGCTATCCAACACTCTTTTTTTATTTTTTATTTTAATATATTTTTTTGCACTAATGAGGTTATTGTTTTTAAAAAAAAATTGTTAACATGTGTATAAAAAGCCATAACGGGCGTGATAATAAATAAATCATAATCAAATCAGAGGAAGGATGAAAGTAGACTGAATGCTGTGGAAATGAGATCCCTGCGACGTATGTGATAACCGTATTAAAAACGTGGATATCCGGAAAGCATGCGAGGCAGATGTAAGCGTAATGAATAGGATTAAGTAAGGGAAGCTTAAATGGTTTGTGCATGTAGAGCGAATGAACGAAGAAAGGAGTATGAAAAGAATATATGATGCGAAAGTGAATGGAAGAAGAAATCGAGGACGCCCGAGGAAGACATGGCACGATCAAGTAAATCAAATACATGAATCGGGTTATGTGAAGAGTCAGAATAACAGAAGATATGTATGAGACGATATATGAATATGAATAAATCAAGGAATTTGTGTCAAAACAGAGTTGTATGGTAGTCCATCTTCTCTGCATACCCCTGCGGGGAAACGGCGTGATGATTAGTTAGTTAATTAAAAATGTCCACATGTGGGTATAAAAGTGCATGTGTACATCAACACATAAAAAAAAAACAATTTACTTAAAAGCTAAGGGTGTAAAAAATTCAGATGAAAAGCCTGTGTAATAATCAAATTTATTAAAACAAGAGAGGAATGGAAAAACGCGTCGGATTCCCACTCGGGCGTCATGGGTTCAATTCCTCTGCTAGCTAAGTCCTTCATAATTGCACAAGCAACACCTTCCGCTTATTATGATGGCAGTAGGAGTTTTTCAAAATATTGTCAAGTTATTCGTAAACCCGAGAATGTTTGTCTTTCTTCTTCTATAAAAAAGGGGAAATAATATTGATGACAGTTAACGCGTTGGTGCTAGGAGGCCAGGAGGTCTAGGCCTAGGAGGTCTACAGCGAATGAAAAACCTATTAAAGTCGTCGGAGGAAGAGGGCCTTTCTCCTCTCGAGCGAGATCTCCATGTGAGACTGAGAGTGCCCGAGCGAGAACATTAGTGGACCACGTGCAATCATTATTTATCGGTTTAACGACTTTAATTGGTTTCTACTGAAGTAAAGATTCGAAAGATCGACTGCTTTTCTTTTCAACCAGTTTGCATTGTATTGCGTTGAGAAACCAAACTAATATTAATTTAACTCGGGGCGTCAAGACTGATACTAGTTTTAATGCATTATTTGTCTGGCGCAAATGTAGAATGCAATTACGTCGGTGGTGCAAAGCAAAACAAATAATAACATTAATAAATAATACCCACCACTTCACACATCGCAATATTATAACAAAATTATATTTGTACAGTTGACCATTCCTAAAATAGAAACGTGTTAAATAAAACTTCACGCAAGAGATTCTGAGCATTTGAACACAACGTTTTACAAAACGACAAAAAATCGTTGGGCAATCATAACTTAACAATATTTTCGGCGTGATTTAAAAATATGATCGGGCGAAGGTCCAGTAGAGTCGAGGGCGTGATATTTATTTTGTCACCGTCGACGAAATAAGTCCAGCGGAACAATCATGACCGGCCTCAAAATAAAATGATAATGCGCACGCAACGGCGCTATTTTCCATTGCATAATGTTTCCATTCCCGCCATTGTTTACCAAACCTAATGGCGAATATTCATCATCGTAGACAGCCTTTATCAGAACATAAATAGTGGATTATAAATAAATGATAAACGAATCTTCATGCCCGAAGCGAGTGAATGGCCAACGCACAGACCGAAGAAAGGATAGACTCGAACTAAAGCTAATCCTTCCTGCTACAATATAGATAAAGAGGTGATTAGAATAAGAAGTCAAGTAGAAAATAATGGTCGTTTATTGTATCTTTTTCAGATTAAAATGTGTAAAAACAGGAAAAGAAAACAAACAAAAAATCGGATCACATATGGCCGTTTTCGCCACTCAAACTGAGCGACCAACAATGCGGAGTGTAGGTTTCGCTCAGCGCTACGTTTTGAGTAACATAGTTTATTAGTATGGATTAACCTTCACTACGTGTTTAACTGTCAAAGTGACATCTACGAATTAGACTATCCGATACGCGTTTACAACGTTCTTGCCTGACATTACACCCCTCGTCTTTCATACTGTATCGTTACCCTCAAACCTTGTTATTTAATTTTCTGTAAATATTCTTTGCTTAATGGCGTGTCTTTACAAGCATTCTCTGAATTATCTTCAGCATTCTTTTGCGCAAATTACACGCAAATTAATTTCCGCCCCAATTTCGCCAAAACGAATACGACAATCTCGATCAAAAATAACAAGAGACAGAAAAGTGATCGTGGAACGCGAGATATTCCGTTCATCTCGACTCTCAACACGCACGTTGTTGAGTTATAGTTGGACTATTAACGGCCTAATGCTTTAATGGCACCCTAACACAATGGTGTCATTTGGTTAAGGTTAAACCGTGGGTTCATTACCATCGAAGAATTCTATCCGAGATTAATCATTAACATTCTCACGCGATAGGACTAACTTATAAGTGTTGCGCTTTCTCGAATGGATTATTTTTTACATCATGTGATCGTGCCAATACTCTATTGCGTTAAGAACAAAAGAAGAAATAATGATGATAGTGCATCTGCCTTCGCAAACAATAGTACAACATGCCAGTGAAAGTTTTTAACGCATTATTATATGTGTTCTTTAAATGCTTCGTGCCATTGAAGGTTAATGCGACCAGAGGCAATCATTTCTATTGATAGCTATATATTGGATCTACCAGAGAATTGCACAGGTTAAACCGAGACAAGGCAAGTTAAACAAAGAAACAGCCATTCAAATTTACTGAACAAATTTCACAATCATTGCAAAAAATGCCTACAGCACAAATTGAGATAAACAATGGAAACCAAACAGAAATCACGCATTAAACATAGTTATAGCGAAACCTTTCTATATATATGTAAATGCCAAGAAACTGACAGTGCCTCTAGCAAAGAGACGATTAGACATCATGTTTAGACTAATAGATTTGGATTTATATATTTTAATATAAAAAAATATTTTTCAGAATTTAGCGTATTTTTCTGCAATGTTAGAAGCAATAAACATTTACCACGTAGGAAATTGTGTTGTTCAGGAACACGTTAAGTATCTTGGCTGCCAGTGTTCAGGTAAATTAAGGTTTTGGCTAAATCTACAAAGGAAATGATACATGATTAGTATTATTTCGAATTACACCGACCACTTCAGGTTGCATCGACACATAAAACAAGCGGGCATCAATGTGAACTTAATTTTGGCACTGCCTCTTTAAACGCGCATTGGTCGCAATGTTAATAGGTCTAGAATGCGGCCGCAACGGGCGCATCTTCATCGAAACGTTTACTACAAGGCAGAACTATTTATAATTTTACGGTGAAATGAAAAGTGGCCGGACATTCTGCCGACAGTATCGGTAAACACCGATACATAGGCGAGACCCGATAACACAACGAGCCAAGTGCTTACCCGTTCCGATCCAGATATCCCAATCGTCAAGTTCAAAGGTTAGTAACTTGGCACGTGGTCAAACAACGCGCTCTCTGACAAAACACGACAAGCTGATGCCGTGTAGTTTTCTACCAGGTTGGGCTATTTTCAAGACTATTATTGAGAGCCGCGTCCTCGTTGAGTCAGGAGTAGCGACCGACGCGCTAAGTCCACCGGAAGAAAACGACTGGGAATAAATAGACCGGTGTGTTGCAACAGTGACGAATCTTGGCTCGCGCAAATGGCAACTCTCCTACCTGGAGCTTTAAGCCGAGGTGATTTACACACAACATGGATACAACATCTCATCATTAAGCCAGCACGAGCTTAATTTGGGTCAATTCGGAGATTAAGCGATAAAAAATGGTTTGCAGACCGATTGCATACGGATCAATTAGATGCGGGAGAACACTTTGAAGACGTCGACGAGGAGATAACCACTGAGCGGAAATAGATAATTCAACAGTTATCAACCAACAAGTGTGGGAAAATGGCTTACGACGAATACGGCCGCATCAATTGATATCCAAAGATCTGGTCGGGACATTTATAAGCCCTCTCGCCATAAAACGGTAGGTTGATTATGGGAAACTTTGTAAAGACCGTTTCGAAGGCGACGCTGCAACGTGTCGACACAAATTCGAGCGGAGGTAAAAAAATAATTGGCTGTTAAATAAATCAGATAAGTTTATTTTTATCGGGGTAAGAGTTGCTGAACCGCGATCGGAGGCTGTAGATAACTCGGTATCGGAAAAGCAACAGGAGTAACAATATGCAGCGTGTAATGTCCCGACATCATAATATTATCTTGGCGAATGTTGACAGTGAAATCCATTCGTGCCGTGTAGTCCAGCCTCCAATCCGTATGACAGGCGTAATTGGGCAAATTGACTGCAGGGAGTGGGTACCTTCTCGGGTCAGATTTGAAAGGCACGGTTGGGCTCACACGATGATGCAACAGCGCTGATCGCCGTGAACATGGCGGTGAATGCATTAACCCGTTATTTAACAGAGTTCCCTGGCAGTGTCTGAGACTTTTCACACTTGAAAGTTATGAAAATCAATTTGATTTTTTTCTGGCACTCGGCATCTTCAACCGTTTTTAATTGGAGGCAACATAAAGGCACACTGCTGATAGTAACATTGTAGCCTCTCTTTCTTGCTCGTGAACGACACATGCATCAGAAAGAGAGGTTACGACGGTGTTCCCGGCAGCAGGGTCATAGGTGCCATTGATCGCCTGGACAAATCTGGGCGGTGGAAATCTATTCACCAAATAATTTAGGTGAGTGTTAATGATTCAATAAAACGTTTTTTATTGAAGACTATGTCCAAAGAAGCAAAGCTACCAGTCCACAATGGAGTGCTTATACCAACCCTGGCGTATGGCAGTGAGGCATGGAACTGGCAGAAGAATGATAAAAGACTGAATGCTGTAGAAATGAGATCTCTAAGTATGTGTAGTAAAACCATGTATTACTGTGTTAAAAATGTGGATATCCGAAAATAATGCAAAGCTAATACAAGCGCAATTAATAGGTATAGGAAAGGGAGTGTGAGAAGTATGTGACGCGAAAGGGCATGGTGGAAGAAGTCGGGGTGCCTGAGGAAGATATGGCACAATCAAGTGAATTAAATCTTGAGTCGGGCCACGTCAAGACTCGTAATAACAGAATAGTATGTATGAGACGGTGTATGAATCTGAATGAAGCAACGAGTGTATGCCAGAACAGAGTTATATGGCGGTCCATCCTCTCTGTCTATCCCTGCGAAGTAACGGCGTGATGGTTAGTTAGTATCGATCGAACACCAAAAATTGCTGAGGCTCAGTTAAATGGTGGCAACATTCGGATTACAACTGAGAGCTCCATCGTAACCTCGCGTTCTGTTATTTGGCCATTTAAGAGTTATGAGAAAGAGGGAGAGGTTACAACGGAACTATCAGCGGTACGCATTTGTGTGTCAAAAGGGTTAAGGCATCTTTTGAGAACACGAAGCCCCGAGACATATGGCCGTCAATTCTAAGAACAATGAAGGCACGAATGCCATAATTCCAGTAATCAAAGCTGCTAATGCGCTACACACCGCAATCGGACGGATCGCGCACACCACACAACCACACATCGGTGATTAGATGATTAGGATTAGACAAGACGCGAATGTAATCGTGACACGAATTCGCGCCGGCAATTAGCGATATCGATTTCATCTCGGCTGCGAAAAGGTCGCCATCATTGACGGATCAATAGAATCGCGGGGGCCGCGGATTATGCAAACCGCAAATTTTGTTAGCGAAATCCAATCTGAATTTTCTGCTTCTTAACTCAATGACGACTGCCAATTAGATTCATAATGTGTCCAATTAAACGATCAACAATATACAGGGTGTAAAAACGATGTGTCCGAAAGACTTCAACCGGCGTTTCCTAAAACCGCGGTTACATTATGTACCAAAGAGACCATATAACCGTTATGAATAGGATCGAGAAAGCGACGCTCAAATGGCTTGGGCATGTAGATCGAATTAACGAAGAAAGAAGTGTGAAATGAATATATGATGCAAACGTGAATGGAAGAAGAGGTCGAGTACGCCCGATCAAGTAAATCAAATACTTGAGTCGGGTCATGTGAAGAGTCAGAATAACAGAAGAGCATGTATGAGACGATGTATGAAGCAAGGATTGTGTGCCAAGACAGAGTTATATGGCGGTCCGTCCTCTCTGCCTACCCCTGCGGAGAAACGGCGTGATGGTTAGTTATTTAGTTATATAGGTGTGCTACTAGTTTTTGAAAACGCCATAATAATAATAACAGTGAATTTATATAGCGCAGTTTTATGATAGTTTCACACTAAATTATCTAAAATTAAAATGAGGAGAAAATAATAAAGGGTCCGCCAAATAACTTTTTTTTTTTGAAAAAAGGGCGCAAAACATCGAGTGTAGCTTCGGCTGTGTGGCACGTAGCGCCGTCCTGTTGAAACCAAATGTTGCCAATATCCTCCTCTTCAATTTTTGTGAACAAAAATTCGTTCAACATGGCCCGATAACGATCGCCATTGACTGTAACGGCCAATACAAACCAAAAATCCGCAAAACAGTGACTCGTTTTGGGTGTAAATGTATGCGTGCGGGTTTTCTGTGCCCCAAATACGACAATTTTGCTACATACCCGCCAAGATCAAAATGAGCTTCATCCGAAAAGATGATTTTTTTTGGCAAAATCGGCATCTTCTGTAAGTCGATCGCAGGCCCACTCAGCGAAGCGAAAACGCATTGGATGGTCAGTTGGCTTCAACTCCTGAACCAATTGGACTTTGTATGGCGTCATACCAAGGTCTTTATGCAAAATTCGTCTCAATGATGTCTCCGGAAATGTTCAATTGTTGAGAACGACGGTGAATTGATGTTGATGGCGCTTCACGCACACTTTCTGCCACAGCATCGATATTATCGGGTGTACGCACTGTTTTTGGCTTTTCACGCTTTGGTTTATCGATGAGGATGCCAGTTTCTTTCACTTTTTTCACAAGATAACGAACATACGGAGCTGACGGTGCTTCTCTTCTTCCAAAAACCGTACGCAATTTTCGCACACATTCTGCAACATTACCATGATTTTCAAAGTAATGTCGCAATATTTCCCAGCGTTGTTCAAGCGTATACACAACCATATTCGCTCAGCGGAAGGATAAAACTAATTATCTGTCAAATCAGACATGAGCTAAGTGTTACCATTCACGAAATAAGCACTAGTTGAAAAAAAAAAAGTTATTTGGCGGACCCTATATATAATATGAATACAAATTCAAACTATCTAAAATCATGATCGTTACCATAAATCATGGGGAAAAAGTTCAGATATGGGTATAACAGTGCATGTGTATATCAACAGATTGAAAAACAATTTACTAGAAGCTAAGGGTGTAAAAATCCAGATGAAAAGTATGTATAAATATTGACGGATTTGTTAAACCAAAGAAAAGGAAATAATATTAGACAGCTAACGTGTTGGTACTTAAAAACACCAATATCCAAGTATTTTAAGTTCACGATTCTAAAAATGCAAACAGTGTTAATATAACAAGTAACAAAAGAATAATAAAATATGTTACGATAATGAGTATAGGGTCTCCGGTAAGAGTAGACAGTAAGGACATTGAGTTGCAAGGATACAAGGAAGGAGAAAACCGAAACTAAGCAGGTTAAGGTCGTTCAAAAGAAATATGTTTTTAAATATTATGTCTACCTCCATTAAGTTATGTTTTATATGAAGATTTTTTTAATTAATTTGGTTTTTAAGACCCATTTGAACTCTGCCAAATTCTGTATGTTGGTAAGATTTGGGGGAAGCTTATTAATAATTATTTAACAATCCGAAAGCAGCCATCTTAAAATAGTTATATGGCCCGGCTTTATATTCCAAAAAAGAGCTATACAGCTGGAAATGAGTTTCCCATCGGTTGTCAATAAGATCAAAGGGAACCATGGGTATAAAGGCCCAGCTATATAACTCGGCTATAAACTCAAAACAATAATATACAAGAGAGAGCGCTGTAGAGAGAGCTGTGTCAGTGTATACGAGGTTTGCCAGACTCGGCTAGACCTGGGCGTGGCTAGGGCTAGGGTATTTATACATACATTCATAGCACATGTCGACATAACGTTTTTGTTTATTCCTATAACCACTTTTTCACAGTATTGTTAAAAAATAAATGTAACATGTAACCTAATAAACCGTTGAGTTATCTCAATTTATTTCGCGTATCATAACGTGTGGGCGGAGTCAACGGAGACGCGGGACACGAAGAACATTCTAACAATACTTTAAAGCGGTGTGATAATTCGGAAAATTTTGTTGTCTCTTTCTTTCTCGTGGTGTGCGACGTAAAAACCCGGAGAAAGTGATTTGTCCCAAATCTGTATAGGTTGGGTAAAAAAAATTAGCTCTCTCTCCATATATTGTTACTTCAAGGCTATAAAGCCGTATTACTGCATAGTGTAAACGCGGCTTAAGTTTGTTTTGATTTCAAAAGGGAGATGTTTTTCGCTAGGGCAATCTTAGAGTAAAATCGCTTCTAGGAACTCCTCTTACTCCAAAGAAGCTTGTGAATGGCTCACCAAAGTCTGTCTGATACATCCTGTTACACCTTATTCATTTCCATAAATGAATCGATAGCTGAAACGTACGTCGTGAAGAATATTAAAATATACGTAGGTAATTGTTATTTCAAGCATGGCGGAACTTTGCTTCACCGCTTTGATGTTTCGGTTTATGTATTTGCACTGACCCAGGGTTATGATTATGTGGATGAAAGAGAAATGGCCTATACACTTCAGGTGTTTGCTGTAATCACGAGAACTTTCTTCAAGGTCACCGGGTCGCGACCTATGCAATGTCAAGAACACCTGCCGCCCGAATGCCGGCGGAAGTTTGGATTGTGATTTGTTTATTTTAATATTCGTAGTGAATACCGCGCAAGAGTCCCAACCGCTTCCGACCGCCTGGAGCCAGTTGAACTTTGGCATCCCTACTTGGGGTATGTTGTGAGTCTAAAGTTAGTGGGGAGGAAAAGGAGTTGAGGAGGGAGAAGAAGGTCGGGAAGTACCTGAATATTCAGATCTGGTCAAACACAGCTAAAGCCATTTCAAGCCACGTTACGATTCTGAATTGAGATACCACTCTGGAATGTGCTGCAAATATATATTATTTCACATGAATTAAATGTTAAATAACACAATATCCATTAAATAAAATTATTTGCGCACGCCGGGTTTGAGCCTCTGGATTTGTAGGTGAGCGTCTTAACCACTCGACCACGGAGGCTGTCATGGTGGGAAACCATGCGGCCAGTTCCATTGAGCAAACAAAGCAGTAATTCCCAAACTGGGTGATACCGCCCCCTGGGCGCCCGCTGTAGGGATCTAGGGGGGCGTTTAAGGGCAATTAGGAGGAGTGTAAGAGAACGGGTCAGTTCTACGGCAACTTGGTCAACAGCTCTGCTGTGGAATAATTTCCGACCTCGTGCGTTTCGACCCTCCTACAACATGGGCCTCTTCAAGACCCAGGTTCACTCCTTCCTTTCTTCGAGAATACTCTCTATACAAAATTTTCAAATACGACACTAGCCCCGGGGGAAATTATTTCCCGGTGAGAAGTTAGTGTAAAAAAAACATAGGTTTCCTAGATGTGGGGAAAAAAATCGCCGAAAGGGGGGCGTTGAGCGAAATAAGTTTCGGAAACTCAGTAATAAAGCCTAGTCCACTCGCTTCACAACATCACAGAGGCGAGGAAACCTAATTCAGCAGCACATAATGGCGATTCTGGTCCCACAATGCGGAGTTGAGCGGCCAGCGGTCACGCTCCACCGAACCAGGCCAATAACTCCCATTAATCCCCGATCATCAAACATACAATCATCAAACTACTCGTTGCTCGTTACGCGGTACCTAAACAATACACACATGGATAGGTAAGCACCCGAAAACCTTACTTATCTAGGCCAGTCAATTAGGCCAATACCACATGCCAATTTGTTTAAAATCCCTAAATACAAAACGCAACTTATTAAAATTCAATTTCTTAAAAAACGTCTTTAATTTGCTATGTTTCGGTTTTCTCCTTACTTATTTTACTTACTTGTTTACAGGTTCCTTTTTTATTTACTTGTTTACAGGTTCTATCTACTGAAAACCATAAACTAATTGTGATAAAATATTTATTGTTCTTTTGTTACTTGTTATATTTACACTGTAAGGTAAGTATGTTCCTGTATATTTTCATATTTAAACTAGGAATCAATATGTAATAATAGAAAATAAAATCTGTACAGCGCCCTTGAGGTGATTTTTCACAAAAACGGCGCTAAACAAATCATCCAAATATGCATCTTTAGAATCGTTTACTTAAAATACTTGAATATTAATGTTTTTAGGTACCAACATGTTAACTGTCCTCAATCTAATTTCCTTTTCTTTGATTTAACAAAGTTATATGAATTCATACGTTTCATCTGGATTTTTATACCCTTAGCTTCTAGTAAATTGTTTTTTTTTTTTTTAATCTTTTTTATGTACACATGCACTGTTATATCTGACCATTTTCTTTCGTAGATATTTTTAATTTGTTTCTCCTTGTTAGTTAGTCTTATTACATAAATTAATTTAGTATGAAGCGCACTTGAGGTGAAATATCACAAAACTGCGCTATATTAGTTCACTGTTATTATTATTATTGATAAACCGCTTCGTTCGGACTGCAATAAATAGGTTACAATCGTCACATGTTATTCCAATCAAAACACGGATATTGTCTAATCCAAGATTCGCGCGATTGACAAACTCGCGGATCAAAACTGCTATCCCAATGTCAATCGAATGTAATTTGTATTTTTATCTGACCGTAGCAATTTTTGGGCCGAAGCCAAACCGTGGAAAGTAAATAGGAAATTTGGAAATAGACAATTTATCCAAACGGAACACATCACAGATTCGATTTCAATTTCTCGAAAACATAACCAACCGTTTCTCCGCAGGGGTAGGCAGAGAGGATGGACCCCCACACAACTCTGTCTCGGCACACACTCCTTGCATCATTCACATTTATACATCGCCTCATAATACTCTTCTGTTATTCTGACTTTTACATGGGTCGACTCAAGTATTCATTTGATAGCGCCATGTTTTTCTCGAGGGTCCTTGACTTCTTCTTCCATTCACTTTCACGATATATATTATTCTCACCCTCCTTTCTTCGTTCATCCGCTCTACATGCTTTAACTATTTAAGCGTCTCTTTTTAAATCCTATTCATTACGTTTTGATCAGTTTTCTCGCACATATGCCTCAGAGATCTAATTTCTACAGCAATCAGTATACTTTCATCCTTTTTCTGCCAGTTCCATGCCGCACTGCCATACGCTAGGGCTAGTATAGGCCAGGGGTCGGCAGTTCGTCAAGTGAGAAAAGCCAAGTTGTCATGGAAACAGGATAACAAAGGTACCAGAGACCAACATATATCTTAGAGATGGTGGATATCAGAATTAAAGTCTGGTGTTCCTCCGCGAAAAAAAGTACTAGCAAATCAACAAACCAAAAAAAAAGAGATGAGGTGAAATTAGAGTTTGTCCGAAACGTCCAAAGAGCCGCAAATATCTATGGAAAAAGCCGCACGAAACTCGTGGGTCGCTCCCGTCGACCCCTGCTATATAGGCACTCCATTGTGAACTGCTAGTTTCGCTTCTTTGGACATTTTTTATTTTATTTACGCCAACAGCGTTCAGTCCTCCATCGATGGAGAAGGTAGTAGACAAAAAGAGATTATCAAACCAATGTTTACTAGATATCTATCTAATTTCAAATATTGTCTGTGCCAAGAATTAATATTAGTTGCATTCATTTATCATTCGCGAAATAAACGAACATAGTAAGATAATTATTTTATACAACAACTACGTGACACACTGCATTCGGATTCACGGGCATTTCCGACGTTTAGGAATGACGTTTTTCCGAGCACTGGCTACATAGCTCCAGCCTATGGAGCTTTTCTAAATGTTACGTAGCTTATAATAAAACGTGTCGTGGGAAGATCAAATCACCCATTCATTGAGATTCAAATATGCACCGTATTCAATAAATACTTGGGCGTTTTAAACACGAGTGTCGAACTAATTCCTCCAATTAATTCAAGAGATTTCGGTCCCCGTCTCCGGGCGCGAGGAGCAAGTTTTTTTTTATATCTAACCAACTAACCATCACTCTGTTTCTCCGCAGGGTAGGCAGAGAGGACGGACCGCCAAACAACACTGTCTTGGCACACACTCCTTGCTTCGTTCACATTCACACATACTCTTCTGTTATTTCGACTCTTCACATGACCCGATTCAAGTATTTGATTCACTTGATCGTGCCATGTCTTCCTCAGGCGTCTTCGACTTCTTCTTCCATTCACTTTCGCATCATATATTCTTTTCACACTTCTTTATTCGTTCATTCGCTCTACATGCCCAAGCCATCTGAGCGTCCCCTTCTGGATCCTATTCATTACGCTTACATTATTTCCGGATATCCACATTTTTAATAGGTCATACATGGTTTTACCGCACATACGTCTCAGGCATCGCATTTCCACAACATTCAGTCTACTGTCATCCTTCCTCTGCCAGTTCCATGCCTTACTGCCATACATCAGGGTTGGTATAAGCATTCCGTTGTGGACTGCTAGCTTCGCTTCTTTGGACAATTTCTAATTTGCGCCAACAGCGTTCAGTCTTCCATTAATGGAGTTACCTGCATTCACCCTTCTTTCAATATCCTTATCAGCAACATACTTTCTAAATACACAAACTCATCCTTTTTGATATCGTGATTTGTAAAATAATCATTTGAAAAGAAAGTTCAAATTGAAACTACGGTAAGCAATGGCTGATTAAGGCATCAAAATGAACGCGCAATACAAAATCAGGCCGCCTAAAAAAACCTACAACTTTCAAAAGAGGCAGCGCCCAAACTTCTATAAAAGCACGGAAAGGCCGAAAAGAAACCCGCGCGCTCACGTAATCCGATGGAGATAATTTTTGCAACATTTCAATGTCGAAAATTGAAGAAAAAAATCGGAATCGTAAACGCGGAACATTTGACCGCACGCGGCCGCGGTAGAGTCGAACCTTTTCGCCCCATTTGGCAATGCCCACCTGTTGCTGCTCACGATAAGTCAAATTGTTATACATAAAAAAATACGGAATCCAAGCCGCAAAACAGTTTTCGATTAAGAGTATCGTGTATCAAATTATCCAAGCTTCAGAACAACGCAAGATCTTCAGGTCATTAAAAGAAACCAATTTTTTTTTACGTGAATACCGCACAAGAGTCTCAACTGCTCCCAAACTTCTAGAGCCAGTGAGACTACGGCATCCCCAAAAGGGGTATGTTGTGAGGCTAAAGGTAGTGGGAAGGGGAAGGAGATGAGAAAGGGGAAGGTTGAGAAGTACCTGGCTATTAAGATCTGGTCACCAAACACGGCTAAAGCCATTTCAAGCAACGTTTCGATTCTGAATGGTGGTCTTTCACCAGGGCGAAACTTGGAGTATATACCACTCTGGAACGTGCCGCAAATACACTTTTTGTATTATTATTATTTTATTTGAATTAAATGTGTTATGACACATATTCATTAAATAAAAGTTATTGGCGCCGGGTTTGAACCCGCGACCTTTGGATTCGTAGTGGAGCGTCTTACCACTCCACCATGAAGGCCGTCAAAGGCTTTACGCTCGTTAAAGGCTTTTAAACAAATATTTACATTTAAACAAATGAATATACTCATGAACAGTGCAAAAATATTGTACAAGAAAGAAAAAAATGGTATTGAATAGCAGGTAGATAGTTAAATAGTTTCATCAGATAAATGAAGACCCCACGCCAAGAACCTGTTGACTAACTGTCGAGTCAAGTCTTTTGCGTTTCGTTAAAAAAAAAAGTGTGTATCATCACAAATTCACAAACTATTTTTCATAAATGTCATAGCTAACATACTAAATGTAATATATAATTTAGCATTTTAATGCATTTCTGCAATACAAAGTTATTATTGTACATAACATGTTCTTGCCACTACAACAAAATTTGCAGTTAACATGTTCAACTCTTTGATTTTCCACGTTCGTGCCATTTTCATGATCTGAAAGTGTGTTCATTGAATAGAACGCGTACCAGAATTATTTTAGTGAGAATACTAACTCATTTTGGACAAAAATGTTAGTTGACAGGTTCTTGCCGGGGGGGTTTTCAAATTAGCTCCTACTAGATGAAAAAAAACTGTACTAAGGTATGTGATATATATATTGTGATATTGGCCTACTAAACAACATTGTAGTATTTGTTTCCCAGATGTTGAATTCGTCGCATAGGAGTATAATATTGCGAGGTTGCGATAGAATTGTCAAAAACAATGTTGATACTGCTTGGTGACAGTATTGATCGGAAACGTATATTTGGGCAGACCAAAGATGGTCAAAAGTATTAGGTTGTTTGATCATTAGGGTATTGATTGCGTCACTCTTCCACCTCCTTCTTGGACCAACGTCTCTGGCTAGCAGTACAAGTGCATTCGTCCCGATCTCAGAAAAAGAATGTATATGGAGAGAGAGCTAAACATTTTTACCCAACCTATACAAATTTACGATAAATCCACCTTCTCCGGGTTTTCACGTCGTAAACCGTGAGAGAGAAAGAGATAAAGACAAGTTCTCACACAATATAGCTCCGTTTTTAGGTATGCAAGCATGTTCTTCGTCTCCCGCGTCTCCGGCGACTCCGCCCAATACGTTTTGTTATGCGACATAACAGGACATACCTTAACGGTTTTTTAGGTTATATCCTATATTTTTGTTGATAACTATTCTGTGAAAAAGTGGTTACACAAATAAACATAAACATTATGCCGTCACGTGCGATGAATGGATGTATAAATAACCAAGCCGCGCCCCAGTCAGGCAAAAACCATCAATACTGACTACACTAGCGCTCCCTCCTGATATATAATTGCTCCGAGGTCCCGATAATGGACACTGCAAGGCTGCCTTAACTGTTGTTGCAACGAGGAAGGGGAATCGAAAAACGTCTCGATATCAAAAGTCTAACAACATAACAGGCTTCAATTTAGATAAACAAGACAAAACGGTCGTATAAAACCAGGGCGCAAGTTTAAAGTAGGTACTATTCAAAGTAGCATTCATATTTTCGAATAACGGCTTGATATTGCTGTAGATATCAGGAAAACACACGTCAGTATCGATCCGATAACAACATAAGCGCCGCAGATCGGGCGAAATTGCACGAATGCAATTTTCGAAAACAGATCCAATCTCGTGCACTTAATGCGGGTAATCTCTGTCGAGGGTCTCGACCAGGAAATCGCCTCGCCTTTATTGGAAAAGCAGCGCTGCCAGAGCGCCACGAGAAAGAATGTCAAGCGATGGACGAAGAACGATACCGACCGTCCAAATATGGCGCTAGATGTGACCGATATTGATGGGCCGCTACAAGCGAGCTGGCAGCAGTTGGCGAGCCATTCAGGTAAACGTTCGCGGACATCTGCGGCTAAACGTTCCCCGCATCGACAGTTTGCAACCAGTTTCTAGATCACTGTTGTGCAATACAACACAACATCCGCGGAGGTCGAATTTAGGGCAGGGTGACTTGTGATGACCCGATACTGTGACAGAGTGTATCTACTACCACTTGAAGTTATGGTTCGATTTATTTATTTGTACGAACAGACGTAATTTAATCACAATTCAACGATGCACTTGGATGTGAATCTGTACACATCGAAAGTGTCATATAATACGAGCAATACTAAAAATGATTTATCTGCAAAATTTCTATGAGTAGTTAGAAAAATGTCTGAGGTTTCCAATGAATACATTTTTTAAAATGTAATCCTTTAAATTTTATGCAAAACATACTAAAATGTCAGTAAAAGGTGCAGTTTGAAAACCAGCGAAAGCATTTTAGAACATTTTACCTAAAATTCCAGAATGCATTTCATAAAGAATTTAAAAGTGTGTATTTTTGGGTGCTGACCCATAAGAGGTACTTTTAATGTTGTGTTTTGAGCAGTAAATCCCATGTATAGCTGATTTATTCTGCAGGTTAACAGGTCCAGTCTGTGACTGATTTTTTAATTATTATTTTGGCTGATTGGATTCAATTTGTGTCGAAAATTCTGAAGATTAATTGAAAAAAAAAACAAAAAGCTTAAATCAGCGAGTGCAAGTTATAAGACACATTGTAAAAGCAATATTTGTTCAAACTAGAAAATCACCTAGCCAGCAGTAAGAAATTCCAAGATATATATATATTTGTATAAAATATACTCGTATCCCCTCTTTTCACTGTTTTCTTCCATCTTTACGTATCACTTAGGTTTTTTTCTTTTCTTCCAAAACATCTTTTATAAACTTTAGAAGTAGTATTTTTTTGTTAATTCTCTCTAATATTGGACAAGTATAAACTAATAACATAATTAAATAACCAAAATCTTGTTTCACCTCTTAAAATTGGTTTTAATAAGTTCATAATTTATTATTATTACCTACATATCGCCGTCAACGGGAAAATACCTTCCATGTGGTCATCTTTACAAAAATGAGTTAAATATGACATTGCATAGAGTTTCAATTTGTACTTCAAGTTTCAATTGCATCTAAAACTACAAAACGTATTTTTATATATACGTATGATGTCTCAAAAAACAATAGTCAACTCTCAAAAATCAGTTTTTAATTTCCACCTGAACAATTACGTTTTTGACACATGGGAGGTATTTTCGCGTTGACGACGATATGTAATTCTTTTTTTACTAATAATATTTAAGTAAAATCCCCATGGGCTTATATACAAAATAAATATCATACGGAGGGTTAATTCAAGAGCATTATTTCTGGAGCTCTATTCAGCCCGCATACTCTTTCCATAACAATACACTGAGATGAAATCAAAAAAAGAACGGTCGCAAAAAACGTACTTTTACACACCGCATCGTTGTGTTCAGGTTTACCTAGAAATGTCACACTAATTTGCTATTATTAGGCTCCAATACATTTCACGTGGGCTGTGGTTGTTATTAATTCAACACGTGTTCTCGTTTCGCAGTGGGTACAGCGCAATGCCAAACAGCAAGTCTATTATCCGTCTCGGATGATCAGCTTTGAGATTTCGCCTTCCGAGCCGCCAGCCGCCAGTCGCCTACTAACACAAGGCCGGCGAGACGCCGATAATTCTAATTTGGCGAAATAATTGATAGAGCCATTGAGCCAACTTGAATTACCCAAGTGGACTCTGTTCACCTTCGACTTGTACCTGGAATTATTTATCTTTGAAATGTCAAATATATTCTTGCGTAATAACTAACATTATTATAATAGTCGATGGCCGATATCTAACGCGTCTACGTTATAAATAACCCCTTTGAGTAACAATATAAGGAGGAATATCTAAATATTTTCACCCAACCTATAGTTTTTACGTTTTATACCATAAACATTGCAACACTTCTAAGTATGTAAGAATGTTCTCCGTCCGCGCTAACTTCACATCATCGAGTCGTATAACTTACGTCAGTCGTAAAAATAACTGGTCTCTAACCGTCTAGAGCCAGTGAAACTATGGCATCCCCAATCGGGGTATGTTGTGAGGCTGAAGGTAGTGGGGAGGGGAAGGATATGGGGAAGAGGAAGGTTGAGGAAGTACCTGGCTATTCAGATCTGGTTACCAAACACGGTTTAAGCCGTTTCAAGCAACGTTTCAATGGTGGAATGGTGGTCTTTCACATTCTGAATGTGGTCTGAATGTCGTTCGGAATGGTGGTCTTTCACCAGGGCGATACTCAGAGTATCTACCACTCTAGAGTATCTGTACACATGTGTTATGTGCGTCGAGAACATACAAACTTTAGGATTAACTTTGCGTTTATCATAATGATTAAGGCAACAGAATTAATATGAATACTAATGATAATGTATTCTCGATGAAGTAAGTAACATACATTTCTCATACAACATTTACTTACTACTTAAATCACATTAAGAGATGCATTGCAAACGCGATAATTATATTTACATAAAATTACACTTAACACATTTGTGCTCTGGGCCATCGATATAAAAGTATTATTTTTTTTACGACATCAACCCATGCCATAAATAAAAAAAACCATTATAATTTCACTGGATAATGTTAAAAAAAACACGTTGACCTAAATTCATGTTCACAGGCAATTGATTAGAATTATTTTTGACGTTATGTGAAAAATACACAAAATGACTGAACACTGTTAGCCCTAATAATAAATTGTCCAAAGAAGCGAAGCTAGCAGTCCACAATGGAGCGCTTATACCAACTCTGATGTATGGCAGTGAGGCATGACACTGGCAGAGGAAGGATGAAAGTAGACTGAATGCTGTAGAAATGAGATCCCTGAAGCGTATGTGCGGTAAAACCACGTATGACCGTGTTGAAAATGTGAATATCCGGAAAGAATGCAAGGCTGATGTAAGCGTAATGAATAGGATCAAGAAAGGGACGCATAGATGGTTTGGACATGTGGAACGAATGAACGAAGAAAGGAGTGTGAAAAGAATATGTGATGCGAAAGTAAATGGAAGAAGAAGTCGGGGACGCCCGAGGAAGACATGGCACGATTAAGTGAATCAAATACTTTAGTCGGGCCATGTCAAGAGTTGGAATAACAGAAGAGTATGTATGAGACGATGTATGAATGTGAATGAAGCAAGGAGCGTGTGCCAAGACAGAGTTGTATGGCGGTCCGTCCTCTCTACCTACCCCTGCGGGGAAACGGCGTGATGGTTAGTTAGTTTTAGTGAAAAATCTCAAAGTATTATCAATATGACTATAATTTGGTGAATAACTTTTTTGGTAAATTTTTCGTTTGTCTATTTACGATATGAACCACACAAAAAATGTTATTTTAAAATCACGTAAGCCCGTAGGCAGGCACTCGTGAATAGCAGCACGATGTAGGTAGGTAATCAACAATAAAAAGTGACTACAGATGGAGTAGGGAAGGCATTGCTTGATTAATAACAGTTGCTTGTAGGAGCGGTGCGTTGTTCGCTGTATATATAATTATCGACACACATCGCAAAATACTGCATTTCATCAACACATGTTGCTACTCTGTAAATGGTTTGCGGAAGTAAGCGTCGAGTTGTGGAAGGAATATAACACTAATTTATTTATGTTTATTAAGGCATTATTAACGTGTACGTTTATTCAAGCACACACACAGTCGGTATTCGACTTTCGTACGTAACTGGTTCCTGAAATGTGTACGAAAGTTGACATTTACGAAAGTAGAGCAATGTAATTTTTTTTTAATATTTATTTTAGAATGAGGTGTTTTTTATTTTATTATTTCTACTTTTGAAACTGATAATTCGTGGTGGAACTCCATTTTAATGAAATTAATAATAATACAAATTTAAACTATCTTTTTTAATTCAATAAGCGTCCATTTCGGACACTAATAGTATACATACGTATATACTAATAGTAATACATATTCTTTGATCCATTTTTTTCAAAAGTAAAAAATCGAAGAACACACAAAAACGTGACTAACCTTTCCAGTTGTCAAAAACAAACCACTAATCCAAAATGGCTGATAATACTAACATATGATAAACATATGTATACCAACATAACAACAACAAAAATCGATAATCGAATGTACGCAGCCCGCGAAAATTCAAAATTCACCTTTTCTATTGAACAGGCCTCGTATATGGCATAGATTTACTTAAAATGGTACCAGTCTGAAGATGCCCGTCATAAGGTGAAACCGGTCTTAAATAAAAATATTGTGATATTAAAATAAAGTTGAAAATTTGGTATTATTAAAATCATTAAATGAGGTGTTTTTCTTTATAAATTTATCAAGAGTCATGAAATTCACACAGATTTTTCTGTCTAAAATATCCAGGTCGACAACTATTTTCAGCGCGAAACGTTATTTCAATCATGATCTATGGAGCTTTGAAATATGAGGAAAATAGTGCTGAAATTCGTGCGAACCTTGGTAGTAAATACTATTTATAATATTTAAAAAATATTTTTAAGTTTTCGTTTTCCCGGTATGGGGACACCTAATTGATATCAGCATAATGAATCTACAAAAAAAACGACAACGGGGTGACTCCATCAAAATTGTCGTGAGAAACGAACGCCAAAGTGATGACTTTTTGGAAAAAGGTGTCCACAGTAGGTGCTTCACGTGATGGCGATCTGGAACATTTATAGCCCAACAGCAACATTCAGTAAGTACATATAATAAACACATAACAGTTTTACTCCACCATTGTTAAGATCAAACACCGATAAAATGCTCGAAGAATACTACAGCACTTCGTTCACCCAACAAAGATCTTATTAAATTTCAGACACTCATTACATCTAAACGGTTGAAATATTGCTGCGTTCAAACACGCGTATAAAATAACTACACGACATCTTTGGTTCCGAATCTTATTTGACTTAAAAACTAATATTAACTTTACAAATCTTTAGGCATGTTTGTTTTATCGAGCGATCATTAATCAGGTGAGAGTTTTGGTTAACCATTTTATTGGACAGCGTAATTATAAGAATAAAAAATCAGATAGCAATTTAATAGGGCTATTTCTGAGAGAGGTAACCTTTTAAAATATCGTACTTTGTCAACCGAGCTGTCACATTGAGATAAAACTTGTAATTTATCACATGAACTGGCTAATTGAGATGTAATTCTTTAGAAAGTCTAATAGCCTCGAGCTAGTAATAAATTTTGAAAAGAAATCTAAAGTTGAATTGAACGGTTTGAACAATAAAAGAAATATTCCCTTTCCATCTAATTAAATAAAGAGAAATTCTAGAAACACAAGGCGTAATTTTTTTTATGTGCGTCTACGAATTAATAAAAATCATTTAACTACCATAAATAAACACGCAGCACAAAATGCATAATACTGTTTTTTATGCAGATTATTATTAATTAAATCATTTTATCGATCGTATTTTCTATGAGAATTTGAATTATATTAATATAAGAGTTCATTAAAAATACATATAAATACACGGTGTCTGGAAACTCATGGCGCAAGCGGGAAACTGGTGATTTTACATCATATTTGGAGAATATTTTATACTATTATTTATTATTTTACTTAACAAATTTTTTCTGTTAATTGGTATAATTGCCCATCCCACTAGGCATAAGCCTGTGTTGGGATGGGAATTTGCAAAAGTGGTTTTTTTTAAATAGTATATCTACCTATTTTCGATTTGAGCTTTCGAGTAAATCTAGTCCGAAGTTGGAATACTTTTTAGTAACATTCAAAATATTCGATTGCTACAGGGTAACTATCAGCTGTTAATTGTGTTTTAAAGTGCGTCTAAGCGTAAAGCCGGCGTCAATAATTTTTAACTCTAAAGTAGCCGAAAAGAAGGGCAAAAAAAGTTTTAAGCAAAAATGATCAAATAGAAAAAAAATTTGTTTATTTGTGTTCTCTGAATCTGGTATTGTCCTTTTCGACTGTCAATGCACCTTAGAAATTGCTTCAAGCGACTAAACCACTCTGCCTTACAGTAAATTTGTATCAAAAAATCTTATTTCAATACTTGGGGGAGGCTTATTCCTGATTTGACTTAGTGCAAGTATAATAATGATAATACTTGGCTAATTTATATAGCGTCATTTTGATGAAATATCAGCTCAAGGGCGCTTTACAAAACTTAAAAACCATGGCTAAATTAACTATGGAAATACACATAACTATAGCTAGAATTATCTTATGGATATTCATTTGAATATGTCGCGGGCTGTGAAAAAGTTTCGTACTTTTTGTTTGGCAGTAGATCGAGAAATTCCCGACCAGTGCACGAAAAGATATATTATTATACTGGTTGGTTTAGATGCTAACGGGCGAGCCTAGCTTTGAAAATTAAGGCAATTCCGTTATTTATGGATATGATTTTCTGAAAAGGTGAGTTTTGAGTTTAGCGTATGTACGCCACAAAGAATGAAGTAAATCTAAGTGCGGAGAATTCCCTTTTCATGTACATTGATGGAATCACAAGATAAGAAGATAGATGAATAATAATGATAATATAAAACTAGATTAACAAGACCTAGCCTACGGTAAAGAGTGATTTCTATTAAAAGTGAAATAATCGACATGAAACTAGCCGCAGCGTCTGGAAAACTAGATCGATACCGCACTGAAACATCAATAAAATCTTACACAACTGGTATTCAATAATAATTAATAAAGAGAAATCATACCCTTTACTTTGACTCTTACTGAAGTGGATATATTGGATGAAAGGAAACCTTTCGCAGGTGTTCTAAGGCTAGCAATAGGAACATATAGCCATGAGAAACCACGATTTGACAGTACAACTCTCGTGGGATAGCCGGAGGATGTTCGTTACGAGAAGAGTTAATACATGGCTTTTTCATCATTGTCAAATATCTTTCTTGGTAAAAGAGTAACGATAGAAAGCGCATATGGACTCGACTTCTGCCACAATATGAAGCCGTTCACGATAGATCAAAGCCTCCGCTGAAATTGCCTGCCAAAATTTGTGATTTATGCAAAGTGTTTTTATAAAAACTCAACTAGTGAGCAAAATTGGCAGATATTATCTTGTATAAGTAATGCGCTTTGTCCGCGTCACTCTTTAAATCATAATTCACTTAAGGCATAATTTTATGCGAAGATTTTGGATAACTTGTTGATTTATCGCGCTTCGTCGTTAATAATAATTTCTTTTAAATTCAAAATCTGATAAGGAAGTATCTTTGCGAAAATTCTGATTAAATAAGCTTGATTAAATAAGCTTAATTAAATAAGATAAATTGAGTACATAAAATAACGATCGGTTAAGTTCTAGGATCATGCCCCCTCGTTTCAGATTCTAGAAGACTCTGTCAATATCGCCTCGGTGAGACAGTCAGCACAGAAAAGTTGATTTAAATGGCTATGGCGATGTTTAGTAAGCACATATAAAATATAATGATATAATAACAGTGAATTTATATAGCGCAGTTTTGTACGATAGTTCACCTCAAGTGCGCTTCACACTAAATTACCTAACCTAATATAACAACCAGAAAATAATATATATAACAGATATGTAAGCAAATTAAAACTTTCCAAAATCATGATTGTTATCATAAATCGTAAAAAAAATGTTTGGATATGGGTACAACACTGCACGTGTACATCAACAGATTAAAAAAACAATTTACATACTAATACAATACGTGAGTTAATTATTTAAAAATTACAAATAACGTATTACAGTGCATGTGTACATCAATAGATAAAAAACAATTTACTCGGAGCTAAGGGTATAAAAAAAAATTAGATGTAAAGTACCTGTGTGTATAAATATTTTTAAAAATCTGACCGGTTAGTAGCTCAGTAGACAAACGCGTCGGATTCCCACCCGGGCGTCGTGGGTTCAATTCTTCCGCTAGCTAAGTCCTCCATCATTGCACAAGCAACATCTTCCGTTAATTATGATGGCAGTAGTAGTATTTCAAATATTGTCAGGTTATTCGTAATCCGGAAATGTTTGTCTTTCGTTTTAATGAAGAAAAAAAAACAGATTTGTCAAAGCAAAGATAAGGAAATAACATTTAACGTGTCGGTACTAGGAGTGAATAGCCATGTTCTTCCTAGCCTTTCTCGTCCCACAAATTGTGACTCTAGTAAGGTATCGCCCAAAACTATATGTAAAATATATTATCAACTTTAAAAAGTTAATTTCTCGCGAATTTCTCTCGCTCTGCTCGATCCATTACCTCCTCCAACAATCACTGCGAGAGTATAATCGGTATTGAGACGCAGTCGGAGCCCAGGGCTGCCCTGAGCGGGGCGGGACTGGGCAGGCCGATGGTGCGCTGATTGAAAGGGGGCCACACCATAAGAACTTTCTTTAGAGAGTATTATAATACGCCGCTAAGAGCTCCACCAGATCCAGATTATAATTTATTACTAAGTAATCATGGGAATAAAGTTAAAATTAATTTTAATTGACTAGGGCAATATTGTGACAATAACCGTAAATTTATCATCTGCTCGAGCTTTTCACATGATACTAGTTGACGGCCTGCATGGTCGAGTGGTAAGACGCACGACTACGAATCCGGCGTGCGCAAATAAATTGTATGTAATTAATGTGTTATAACACATTTGATTGATATAAAACTAAAATATACTATATTTGCGGCACGTTCCAGGGTTATAGATGCTCTTAGTATCGCCCTGGTGAAAGACCACCATCCAGAATATAAACGTTGCTTGAAATGGCTTTAACAGTGTTTGCTGACCAGATCTGAATAGCCAGGTACTTTCCAACCTTCCCTTCCTCATCTCCTTCTACCTCACAACATACCCCTTTTGGGGATGCCATAGTCTCACTTGCTTTAGAGTCTAGACGGTTGGGAGCAGTTGAGACTCTTGTGTGGTATTCAGGTTAAAAAAAAGAAGTTGTTTGTTTCCCGTGAAAAATCACTGGACGTAACCAGTGGCGACTCGTGACTTTTTAGTGTGGTAGAGTGTTGAGATTGAAAAATACGACGTTATTGATGTTTTCGTAGTCAATTTTTATTTTTTTTTTTCAAAATTTCAATTTTTTGTATGAAGATTTTCAGGATTTTTCAGTTTTGGTGGTGCACTGCACGGCTTGCTGAAAAATCTTCATCCAAAAAATGAAATTTAAAAAAAAAAGTTAAAATCATTTTCGGCTAAAACGGCATCAATAATTACGTTTTTTTTTTCAATCTTAGCACTCTAGCACACAAAAAAAGTTACAAGCCGCCACTGGACGTAACTAGGACTTGCCAATGAAAAAAATATTGGTTGCTTTAATCCACCCATTTCAAATATAGAATAATGGCTGCTAAAATACACTATAGGTGTAAGGATTTAAAAAGTACATATTTTTTTAATTTTATTATTTCAATTAACGTCAGTCTCAAATTTGAAAAGTTCAAACTCGTACGGTCCTACGTAACTTCTCACCAAGTAAATTATTTATAGTTAATAGTATAAGAATTTTTGCAAAAAAATTAAGACATTTAAAAATCTATAGATTGCTCTTGTATAGTAACTAAGGCTCTGCCACTGAGAGCTCCTTTGTAATCTTTCGGGTCATTTATGAAAAAAGGGGGACAGGTTACAACAAAGCTATCAGCTTTATGCCTTCAGTGGATACAAAACAACAAAAGTTAGTCCAATTTTTAAAATAAAACACGGTTAATCTTATTAATTACCCATCTAACTTTCCCCGTTTATGTTATCCGTCAGAAGTCGTCACGCGTAAACATAAATAAAACAAAGAGAACTTAAAAAGATACCCGATGTACAAAAAAGTGAAGGTAAAAATAAATCACGTAAATAATAATAAAACGTGCCCGGAGCCATATTAAAATTTGCACGTGATACGTCAGGTGCCCGTAAGTCTGAACGTATCAAGTTGCGCGGCCGTAGAAGTAACGAAGATTGGCAGGACTAAAGAAGGCGTTTTATCTTTGTTGCTTTCTCCGGAGGAATACAGGTATAAAGCGTCAGTCGACATTAAATTTCACGCCATGTCACAGCGTCACAATATCCTGGACGTAACAACATTTCATTCCGTAGGGTGTTTTAAAGAGTCAATGTCTCCGAGCAAGAATACATGTGGAGAGAGAGCTAAACATTTTTACCCAACCTATACAAATTTACTATAAATCACTATTTCCGGGTTTTTACGTCGTAAAAACAGTGAGAAAGAAAGAGAAAAAACTTTAAAAAAAAAAAAATTACATGGGGTGTACAAAAAATAGAGTACACAGCATATATACTAAGACAAGAAAAAAAGTTAATTAGTTATGAAAAAAATATACAGTTTCTAATATTTTATTTCTCATACATACTCTTCTGTTATTCTGACTCTTCACATGGCCCGATTCAAGTATTTGATTCACTTGATCGTGCCACGTCTTCCTCGGGCGTCCTCGACTTCTTTTTCCATTCACTTTCGCGTCATATATTCTTGTCGCACTCCTGCGAAATGACACATCTATTTGCGCACGCGGGGATTCGAGTCCGCGACCTCTGGATTGGTAGTCGGGCGCGACTCAACCACTCGACCACGGAGGCCGTCAAATTCTCCGAGAGTGAAGGAAACATCTCAGGGAAAAGAATCAATAGAAATTCGCAATTGAATTAATGACGGACGGTCGGTTAGGTTGGTAAGAAGAGGCACGCCATAAAATTGTGTAAAACAAAACGGTCGGCCAGTTTTCTCCCATCTTTTGCGTTCACGTTTATGGCCTGAGAAATCTGTGCCGAGCTGAGATTTGTCTGTTAATTTGGATCCGAGTCTCTCCATAGAAATCCACCTTAGACGAGTGAGCGAATGACAGAAACGTGTCTGCTACTAGCCCAGGGCAATTGTTGGCCTTAGAGAAGTAATAACAATAAAATTGTTATTTATACCGTATTAATAGAGAAGTGTTTCATAAGTGCATACTAACACTGCAAAATTGAACGAGTCAGAAGATTGGTGGATGCAAAATATGCGCATTGAAAAAAAAAAAATATATTTTTTTATTTAATATTAGTTTTTTTACAATAATATTTAAGGAAATTGTTACAATTTTTGCACAGTGTATTTCCAAATAATCATATAAGTTATTCCTCCCCATAAAGAACAAAGTTCTTGTGAATATATATATATATATATATTTGTAAGAATCAGATAATTTTTGAGTTATTATGATATAGTGATTGTGTCCTGCCAGAAGTGACCTGCCAGGTAAGTATGTTGCTGTATATTCATATAAACTAGGAATTAATATTAACTAGAATTTATGATTTCTACAGCGCCCTTGAGGTGATTTTTCACAAAAACGGCGCTATACAAGTTATTTAAATATTATTTTTATTATTATTAAACTGTTTGTATCAAAAGTTGGATAATGGCCTTAAACGCCAAAACAGCTGTCACAATAAAAAACTAAAAATACCAGAACTAAATAATAATAATATTAAATTTAATTCAACTGAATTACATTAAAAAAATGGAGTTCTACAAATTGAACACTAAAACTATAAATAGTGTAAAATAGTTTTAAAATCTGGAAGTTGACCAACGTTTTGACGGCCTACGTTGTCGAGTGGTAGGACGCTCGACTACGAATCTAGAGGTCGCGGGTTCAAACCCGGCGTGCACAAATAAATTTCATTTAATAATATGTGTCATAACACATTTAATTCATATAAAATGATGTACGAGTATAGTAAATTTGCCTCACGTTTCAGAGTGGTAGATACTAAGTTTCCTCCTGGTGAAAGACCACCATTAAAAATCAGTTCAGTTTAATTTAATTCAATTCAATCAACAGTTCACGTATATATACTAAATTAAGCATGTTTAGTCGACGTAAGTTGTCTTTTGTTCGTTGGCGATCTGCAGTCGGCCTCGGGAACGATTCCAAATTACCGACACTGTCGATAAAATTTATATCGCGATGTTTCGTGCTAGAGCCAACATTAGCAGAGGAGACCATCATTCAGCAGTGGGTATACAGCGGCTGATTATGATGATAACTTTCTCAACTCTCTTCTGCTTGACCGCATGGCTCCTGCACGTTATGCATCTCCTACGAGCACCTGGGATCTGCGGGCAGCTGTCCTCAATCAACGAATGTTTAGTCATTAAACTTATCAGCTACAAACCGCAATCGCTTTGTTTCAAATACAGATATAACATAACGATGTACGAAATGATACTCTATCAAAAACACAGTAATTACCCACCTTTCACTAACATTATTCACTCGCTCTATTCACGTGTCCATCAATCTTTTTCGCGAATATAGGTCCTCGAATTTAACGACGCGGCGCTTTTATTCTGTCCGAGATAAGGTTGTGTGTGTAATTTCACTTAGCTGCGATCTTAATGTAACAATATATGGAGAGAGAGCTAATTATTTTTACCCAACCTATACAAACTTGCGATAAATCACTTTCTCCGGGTTTTTACGTCGTACACCATGAGAGAGAAAAAGACAACAAATATAATACACCGCTTTTATGTACTGTCACAATGATCTTGGGCTCCTGGGTCACCGCGGGACTCCGTCCACATTTTTTTATTACGCCACTAAACTTGACATAACTAAACGGTTTTTTAGGTTATATGCTGTATTTTTGTTGATAACAATACTGTATTGTCAAATACTTTTTATTGTCCAACTAGTAAAGTTTTGCTGTTTTTAATTTGAAATGAACGTATCCAAGTAGTTGCCATTTCAATGGAAACTTCCAAGGGTCATATCCTTGGAGTAACAATATATGGAGAGAGAGCTACTTCTTTTTACCAAAACCTATGCAAACTTGGGACAGATTTGGGGCAAATCACTTTCTCCGGGTTTTTAGGTCGCACACCATGAGAAAGAAAGTGACAGAAAATTTTCACAAATTATCACACCGCTTTAAAGTATCGTAAGAGTGTTCTTCGTGTCCCACGTCTCCGCCCACACGTTTTGATATTCGACATAAATTGACATAACTCAACGGTTTTTTAGGTTATATGCTATATTTTTATTTATAACAATACTGTGAAAAAGTGGTTATACGAATAAACAAAAATATTATGTCGATATGTGCTATGAATGGATGTATAAATACCCTAACCTTAGTCTTTGCCACGCCCAGGTCCGCCGAGTCCGGTAAAAATCATCAAAAACGGACCACACTGCGTTGGATAGGTACCACTCTATAAACTCTAAGGCTGCGAGCGTCTTACGTTACAACCTGCATCTGTAAAAAGTACAAATATACCGGAGACGTCCAGCTGTCCACCGCGCGAAAAACATAAATGTTTCATTCGCCGCAATAAGCACCAAAACCGCGTTTCCGGTGGTTTCTGAAATTCGGCGGCAAAAAAGCGCACGTTCTCGAAAATTGACGGCACACGTGACCCGTGAACGGCAGAATTTGTCTCAAATTGAAAATAATTGCCTCCGATACTGGCGGGGGCCGCCTTACCGCAAGTGTTTTTCAGTTGATGTTAATGACCTAAATACATCTCTAAAGGCAATTACGGCCGTGAAAACTGCTATTAAATCACGGCAATGGTATAATGACTCAAAACAAAGAGTGCAAAAAAAAAACCTACCCGCCAGGGCTGCATGAAGGGAGCGGGGACCTTGGACTAAAAAGTTATCTTTATTTTGCAAAATATTACATGAAAAGCGAAAGATTTTCCGTTAGTGAGATACTAACTAACTAACAAAATTTTTTTTTTTTCATTTTTTTTTTGTTTGTGCTGTTAGTGTGATCCTTATTAATAATTTTATGGAAAGTATATTTGCGGCACGTTACAGAGTGGTAGATACTCCAAGTATTGCCCTAATTAAAGACGACCATTCAGAATCGAAACGTTGTTTGAAATTACTTTAACCGTGTTTGGTGACCAGATCTGAATAGCCAGGTACTTCCCAACCTTCCTCTTACCCATCTCCTTCCCCTCCCCACTACCTTCAACCTCACAACATACCAAAATTGGGGGTGCCATAGTCTCAGTGGCTCTAGACGGTATGGCGCAGTTGGGACTCTTGTGCGGTATTCAATATAAAAAATAAAAATAAATTAAAAATTAAACCGAAGGATTTTCCGTTAGTGAGATTCTTACTAATAATTTCATGGAAAGTTAAACATGAGTGAGATTTTTCTCGGCCGATGATTGGTCGGGGGGCAGAATGGGAAGAAAGCACTTTGTTCACGAAGTCTTTTTTGGCCTTGTTTAATCATTTATTTCAAAGCCAATGATAATATAAGTAATTCTATCCAATGAAGATCATTATGAATTTAGCAATGTTGCATACTTGCATCGGGAAGGTTGACAATTACTCGGTACAAAACCAAGTACCCAGAAATTACGAAAATTACAGCTCCGATCACAATTTAAAAAAATAACAATGCATAAAATGTATTTCAAGGTGGGAATTCTTATTACATACTAACATCGTCATACGTAAGAAAGCATTATGACTAATTCGCCACGAGGACTTTAGTTTGTAAACGATCATTCTTGCTTTTCGAAGTTAGAAGCCTAAAAAGAGATTCAATCAAACACAACACCTGAGGTGAGGATCTCACGAAGAAACGGGTCTTAAAAACCAAATTGTTTAAAATTCCTACATACAAAACGTAACTAATTAAAATGGAATTTCTTGAAAAGCGTCCTTAATTTGCTTTGTTTCGGTTTTCTCCTTACTTTGTATCCTTACAACTCAATGTCTTTACTTGTTATATTTACACTATTTGCATTTTTAGAACCGTTTACTTATAATACTTGAATATTAATGTTTTTAAGTACCAACATGTTAACTGTCCTCAATCTAATTTCCTATTCTTTGAGTTAACAAATATGTCAATAAGAATTCATACGTTTCATCTGGATTTTTATACCATTAGATTCTGGTAAATTGTTTTTATTTATTTTTAATCTGTTGATAAAAACGTGCACTGTTATACCCATATCTAAACCTTTTCTCCCATGATTTATGATGACGATCATGATTTTAGATTGATGTTTTTTATTTGTCTACATATTATTTTCTCCTTGTTAGTTAGTCTTATAAGCATAATTAATTTCGTATGAAGCGCACTTGAGGTGAAACACAGAACTGCGCTATATAAGTTCATATATATATTAAACAGTTTTAAAGATGAAAAAACTCTTCAATATGAAAGTCATATATCTACGTCTTTAAGATAATCCGTCTCTGCCTGACATTAATTGCAATCTCGAAAGCCTGCCTGATTCAATTTCCAATTCCGAGCGATTAGTTGCACATCAATGTATTAATCTTTCATTTCCTTCCGATGAGTGTAAAACGGTATTTCTATATACTCTGACCGTGTGAACTCTGCGGGCAAACCAATCGAATACATGCAGTGTATGGCTATGTATCCGTTTCTCGTTTCGGGAGTTACGATTTAACTACAGGTCCATTGGGCTTACACCAATAAATATATATTTACTGGCAATGATCTTTCAATGATTTTAAAAATATAATTTTTTTAATTTTACAGTCTTTACACACACAATTTTTTTTTTTAAGACTTGACCGGTTTCACCTTATGACGGCCATCTTCAGTCTGGTACAATTTTAAGTAAGTCTATGGTATATATACTATTAATGTCCGGAATGGACGCTTATTGAGCCTCATAGTGAACATCTGTGACTTTGGGTTTTGTTTTATTGCTGGCAGAGGCGGCTTTACAATAACATTCAAAAAATCCCTTGTGGTAGTTTTATTACCTTCTGAGAGACGGAAAAAAATGTGGCATTCTGAAGATTCCCGTCACAAGGTGAAACCGGTCAAGTCTTAATTATCAACACTTTACAACATTATAAAATTAGAGGTACGTCTGTACCTTATGATTTGAAGTGAGAGAATAACCAACCTGGTGTCATTCTTACCCGGGAATAATAAGTTACATCTTTAGGTTTTTTGGAGGGGAAGGAGATGGGAAAGAGGAAGGTTGCAAAGTACCTAGTTATTCAGATCTGGTCACCAAACACGGATAAAGCTATTTCAAGTTTAAAAAAATCCATTCTGAATGGTGGTCTTTCACCAGGACGATACTTGCGAGTATCTACCACTCTGGAACGTGCCGCAAATATACTATATATTATTTTATATGAATTAAAATGTGTTATGACACATATTAATTGAATAATTTCGCACGCCGAAATATGAACCCTCTGGATTCGTAATCGACCGACTTGCAACTCGATCACGGAGGCCGTCAAATAATTACTTACAATGTCAGACGTAATTACGGCGGGTATAGGTACTGGGAACTTTATTGCAGCAGGTACAAAGAATTGCAGTTTGGAGCGATTATTTTCATCAGGGTACAGCATTAATAAATGTGGCAATTGAGAAACTCACAAATTAGAAGTTACAGTCATGATTTTAAGTAACGTATTGTCTTGATAAATTAAGTAAACTTTTTTTTACTTATTTTTTTATTTTAAAAAGTAAGACAAACATTCCCGGGTTACGAATAACCTGACAAAATTTGAAAAACTCCTACTGCCATCATAAAAAGCGGAAGATGTTGCTTGTGCAATGATGGAGGACTTAGCCAGCAAGGAATCGAACGCACGACGCCCGGGTGGGAATCCGACGCGTTCTCCACTCGGCTACCGACCGGTCCTAACTAAATTAAACTAAACTAAAAAAAACTAAATTAACTAAACTAAATTTAGTAAAAAAACTTTGTAGTACATTCTCTGTTGTAACTGTCCAAATTTCATGATGCCAGAACTCACCGTTCGATAGTGCTTAGTAAGATAAATGGGTTGCTTATAAGCGGAAAGAAAAAAAGGAAAAGCAAAGACGATGATTTACGATATAAGCTGTACAGGGTGTAGTAAGCAAACGTTTCGTCGGAGACGTTTTTCAGTACAGCATGGTGTTTGCGTGGTGTTTTTATCTCTCTAATTACCTTTTAATGGCTTCACAATCTATCAAACGACACAACGTCAAAATATTCTTCGTGTGACATGTACACGTACGCACGTTTCATTTTCAAGCGTGTTTACGCCTGGCTTTAACGGGAAGAGGTACCGATGTGGCGACAAGTTTACAGGGTTTAGACACTTTCCACTTCCCGTCCTCTGACAGGACAAGTGGACTGGGAGTGCGCGCTCGATTTTCTGGCAGTGAAACGGATTGCTGACTAGGTGTGGCAAAGGTCGGAGGTAGAAACTGGACACACTGTTGAGATAATTTATCGACGATATCAATAATGAAAAATGTAAGGATGCCTAATTTATTTTACCATCGTCTTGGTTGGTAATTTTTCAATCTATTTATTGTTTTATTTTGTGAAAACAACATTTTTATTTTTAAGTTTTTAATTTCTTTTATAATAATTTAAAAAAAATTTAATAAAAAAATTTTGCTATGTTTTTTTTATGCATGAAAGCTGTTTAGCCTTTCGACAAAAGCATTGTAATTAGTATTATTATATTATTACATCAGAAATCACTACAACAGACAATATTCGTCAATTTAAAAAAGAATTAAGAAAATTTGTTTTCCATAACCATTAATGTTGGTATATTGTATGCTCATTTTGTTGTAACCCGATATATATAAATATATATTTTTTAAATTACAAGTTTATAAAATGTCATCAGAAAAATATGTTTGAAAATAATCATGTCTGTATATACATTAAATCTTTTATATTAGAACACACAATCTAACATAAGATAAAAAAATAAATAAACTGTGGAGAAGCCACCTACAAACCAACTGTTCTAATTTTCATGGTTTTCCCGGTCTGCCATTTTCTAGAATACTGTTTTTCAAAAAGTCACGCCGTGTTTGAACCCGCGACCTTTGAATTCGTAGTCGACCGTCTCACCACTCAACCACGCAGGTCGTTAAAGGTAAGGTTGGGTTAGGTTACATTAGTCAATAATAAGATGGAGCCCTAGGAATTAAGATTAGAACAGCACCCTTGAGGTGATTTTTCACAAAAACGGCGCTATGGAAATTATCCAAATATTACTATAAACGTTTGTAAATAACTGTATGTGTAAAAGCTAGGACAGTAACGGAACGGACTGCGAGCTAGACTACTTCTCATGAATAAGCAAAGACGCGAGGTAAGTAGTATTTATACGGCATAGTTGAATAGGTGCATTTCCCTTTGTTGTCACAAGGTTCGCTCGTGGCTTGTCGTGGGCGGGAACTCGGAAGAATAAGTAGGATACACGTGTGGAAAATAACAACGCAAACAAAACAGCGTAGCCAACCTCTTCTCAATTACTGCCCTCCTTGTATCGAAGCCAGGGCCGGTTCCACGCAGTGGCGGCTCGTGACTTTTTAGTGTGCTAGAGTGGTAAGATTGAAAAAACATCATTGATGTTGTTGTAGTCGAAAACTTTTTTTTTTTTTTCGATATTTCAACTTTTTGTACGAAGATTTTTCAGAAATCCGTGCGGTGCACCACCAAAACTGAAAAATCTTCATACAAAAAATAAAATCTTGAAAAAAAATTTAAATCATTTTCGGCTACAACACTAACAATGTCGTATTTTTCAATCTTAGCACTCTAGCACACTAAAAACTCACGAGCCGCCACTGGTTCCACGACATCTCGCGCCCTGTGCAGTAAGTACCGATTTTAACGTACGACCCCAACCCCACCATAGAATAACAGACTTTACGTCCTTTTATGCAATTTGTGAAAAAAAACCCTGACAAAAACTTTTTTATACATTTTCATACTTAGTCGTTGAATGCACAGTGATGTTGCCAGCGCAATAGAAAATATAATTATCCCATGATGTGGGAATTTTTCATACCTTTTGGGAATGTTTTAAGTAAATTTAAATATCTTTATTTTCACTGCGCCCCTTCAGAGATGGCGCCTATGTTTTTTGCACAGTTTGAACCTTAGAGTACATATAGTGGTATATCCAAGGCAGTGTAGTCAGTTTTTGATGATTTTTGCCGGACTCGACAGACCTGGGCGTGGCTAGGACCAAGGCAAGGGTACATTCATTCATAGCACATTTCGACATAATGTTTTTGTTTATTCGTATAACCACTTTTTCACAGTATTGTTTTCAACAAAAATATAGTATATAACCTAAAAAACCGTTTAGTTGTGTCGAGTTTGGTCGCATACGAAAACATGTGGGCGTAGTCCCCGGAGACGCGGGAGACCAGATACTTACAATACATAAAAGCGAGCGGTGTGTTATTTTTCTTGTCTCTTTCTCTTTCATGGTGTACGACGTAAAAACCCGGAGAAAGTGATTTATCGCAAGTTTGTATTGGTTGGATAAAAAGAATTAGCTCTCTCTCCATACATTGTCCTCCAAGGTTTGAACGCATGGTGGATCCGGCGCTGACTGAAACCTCCCATCGCGTAATAACAACGTAAAGAAAAAACTGGCGAATGATTCAATAGCACCGTTTTCCACAGCTGGAAACAAAGACAGTTACAAATTATACGTCGTTAGCGAAACAGCCGCAAAAACCAGCGCGGCGAATGTCGAAAATACGAAATCATAAAAAAAAAAAAAAACACAGCCAAATCGTGATCATTGACAATAGATTATTTTAGTGACGATAATAGCGCGGCTCTTATTTTAATGGCTTAATGATAGACGAAGAGCGGTTTAAATTTAAAATTGAACGGTTTGGTCAATGGCCAAAAGTGCAGTCACAAAACAAGCAATTTCAGCGGAGAAGGTCAAGGAATTATCGGTTCACTAGAATTTAACCTACATTCCTGCAGTTTAATTTAGAATTCAATTACATTAGGTAGGTACTTCCGTGACCATTGACAGCATTGGAATACGACGCGAATAGACTCTCGCGGAAAATTAACGGAACGAACCTCGTAAAGCCAACTTTTATGCTGTCGTATAAAATTATAAAAATACACCACAGTGTTTACTAATGCCAAAGCCATTGTCATAGCTGATGCCATGTCGTGATCGAAACATCTTTGTCCGAAACAGTTAAATAATCCTGGATACAAACGACGCAGATATCTAAAAAAAAGAAGTTTTTATTGTGTTTTATTTACTTTCAACTGTCACACTGAAAGTTTATTTTATCTTTAGTCTATTAATATCTCTGTCGTATCGTATTCGAGCGGTTGATGTGAAACATCATTAGGTTTATTATTTTTAATCGATCATTTCCACTTCGTTACTAATTAATTTGAACGATTTTTTAGCACTCATAAATGTAAAAAAAATAGTGCGCTAGAGTCTCAATTTCCCACATCCGCCTAGAGACAGTGAGACTATGGCAGCGTCAATTGGGATTTGTCGTGAGGCTAAATGTAGTAGGGGAGGTAAGGAGATGCAGGCAAGAGGAAGGTTAAAAAGTACCTGGCTCTTCAGATCTGGTCACTAAACACGACTAAAGCCATTGCAAGCTACGTTTCGATTCTGAATAGTGGTCTTTCGCCAGGGCGATGCTTAGAGTATCTATCAATAATAATTTTAGATGATTTGTATAGCGCCGATTTTGTGAAAAATCACCCCAAGGGCGCGGTTCAGATCTTATTTTCTATTATTACATATTAATTCCTAGTTTAAATCAGTAAATATACAGGAACATACTTACCTGACAGGTCCCATCAGATACTTAAAATCATAATCATGTTTTTTTTTTCCGATTTAGGGCATGGGACCGAAATCAAAAAACGGACACTCTGAATTTGTCGTACAGTACAGGATTTGGTTAAAATTTGTATATCTAAAGGTGATTCGTCGAGAGACAGATTATGTTGAGATTCTTTTAATGAATTTAAGAATATGATAGTCTGAAAAGGTAAGTTTTCAGTTTGGACCGAAATTCTGTTGGGCTCGTTATACGTCTTAGTTCCGGAGGGAGTTTATTCCGAGCCTTCGGCCCCGATACTCCGAAAGCGCGATCTCCAAACTTCTATCTATCACTTTGAAACGTGCCGCAAACAGCCTATATATAATTTTATATGAATTAAATGCGTGACGACTGATTGCTATTTGGCAGAAGGGCTCATCTAGCCGAATTTATATCACTGCTCGCAGCCAATTCAAATCGGCGAATTTTACATTGTTCCGATTGGGGAATAAAATGCAGAAGGACTGCGTCAATATCACCCACCGCTGTCATTGAAAGCGCCAGTGCCACAGTCACACTACAAACACATGGTATAATAACGCGGTATATGGTAATGATAATGATTCGCCTTGGGGACGAAGGCTCTCTGATCGGGGAACGGCCGACCAAATCACCGTTTATAGATAAATAAACACTCACTAAATGATCTACTAGCGTACCAACATTGTACATGGCGCCCACACACAAAAAACTAGTATTACAGGCCGACAAAAAAAACACGGATTGTTAACTAACTGACTAACCATCACGCTGTTTCCTCACGAGGGTAGGCAGAGAGGACGGACCGCCAAATAACTCTGCCTTGGCACACACTCCTTGCTTCATTCACATTCATACATCGTCTCGTACATACTCTTCTGTTATTCTGACTCTTCTTCCATTCACTTTCGCATCATATATTCTTTTCACACTCTTTTTTTCGTTCATTCGCTCTACAAGCCCAAACCATCTATGCGTCCCTTTCTTGATCCTATTCATCACGCTCACATAAGCCTACATGGGTTAACCTCTAAGGTACTAAAATTGCCACATTCATTTATTGAAATCAGTTAAATCATTTAATTATATCATGTATCGTCCTGGTGAAAGACCACCATTCAGGATTTTTAACTTTGCTTGAAATGGTTTTTAACCGTATTTGGCGACCAGATCTGAATGGCTGGGTACCTCCCAACCTTCCTCTTCCCCATCTCCTTCCTCTTCCCACTACCTACAGCCTCACAATATACCCCGATTGGGGATGCCATAGTTTCACTGGCACCAGACGCTACATTAGAGCAGTTGAGACTCTTGTGCGGTATTCACCTAAAAATAAGTTATATGGCGGTCCATCCTCACTGCCTACCCCTGCGGAGGAACGGCGTGATGGTTAGTTAGTTTTAGAGGTACGGGGCCCTGGCGTCTTACCGAGGCGGCTCGGGGGTCGCTACGCCACTGATCTGTACAATAAACTTAATTACAATTCCACGTGTTTCTGTTTTATTTCTAGTGCGAAGGAGATTGTAAAAAAGTCGGTCAACCGTACTACCAGCCCAGCGCCTTCTTTTGATCTGCAGATTCAATTTCCTCTAGATGGTATCGTCGCCGAGGAATACGGGCGATCTGATCCGACGGACAAGCCAAATTTAATTATAATTTAATGACAGATGGAACGATGCGAGAACAATGATACACTGCCTGATGGCCAGGTGCGAGATACAATCCACAATCCACAGGCACATTCGCACTCATCTGCGAGCACAATGCCGTCGGGTGATTGTGCGACATTTATAAATTAACGGACTAAGGCCCATTTACAAAAAAGACATATAAAACACGAAACGGGGAAAAAGAGCAACAGAAAAATAACAGCACATACATAATAATAAATGAAGCGATGACAAAAATAGGTCAAGATAAACATAAGAGAGAACATTCAAGCCATGGATGGTCTAGTCAAAGTTTTGGTAGAGTCGTAAAGAATGACGAAAATCATTTAGACTGCTACCAAAAATTTCAAGACCATGGCTTGAGCTAACAAGTCTTGACATTCTGGACATTGGAGAATGATATCCATAATTAGTATAGTGATGATTGAGGAACAGCAATTCATTGTTTCTGAGTCTACGGCAAGGAATGTTGAACTGGATAAGTTGCAACAGAGAAGGTGAGTCTATAAAACAATTAATAATGTTGTAAATGCAAAATAAATCCGAGTCTTTCCTACGCTTTTCGAATGAAGACATTTTCAAAAATTGTTCAATTTCATCGTATGAATAATCGCCTTTTTCTCGCCCTAATCTCCTTGCAATACCGCGTAAGAAGCGATGTTGTACGGATTCAATATGATGAATATGAACGGTATAGAAAGGGGAGCAAATGACACTAGCATATTCTAGATGATATGAACATCAAACATTACAATCTGAACTGCGGTACCCATGTTCCATCTTGTGAGAGCTCCGTTGTAACACGTCCTTCCGTTTCGTGCATATTTTATGAGAAATGAGTGAGGTTACAGCGGAGCCATCAGCGGTATACATTTACTCAAAGTTTTGAGAAAACGGCTCGTCAAGCGAGTCCCAACCGTCTGAAGCCAGTGGGACTATGGCATCCCCAATTGGCGTGTGCTGTAAGGCTAAAGGTAGTGAGAAGGGGAAGGAGATGGGAAAGAGGAACCGGTTCCTGGAGCAAGTTCCACGGAGGAGATTTTTATATTCAAATCGAAAAGTACTAGCAAATCAACAACAAAAACGGCTCCTCGGACAGATGATATCGATTTTTATTTTCCAAAAAAAGGAACCGGTTCCTCACAGAAATAATTTCGACGGTTCCAGTGACCGACTTGGAACCGGTTCCTTTTAACCGGGACAGGAATATCGACCATCTCTAATTTCAAGCAACGTTTCGATTCTGCATGATGGTCTCTGAAAGGTGCCGAAAAAATGCTATATATTATTTTATATTAATTATGTTAAGTTATGATTGAAACATATTAATAGAATAAAAGTTATTTGTGCACGCTGGGTTTGAACCCGCTGGATTCGTAGTTGAGCGTCTTATCACTCAGGTCGTCATAAAAATGATTCAGCATTTGCTAACGATGTTATAAAATGAAGCGATGCGGAAATGAATATGCACATTTGGACAGTGTGTACCAATCAACAAGAAGCACATCATCGACCTCGCTCAAATTTGACGAGCTCGAAAGAGAGGTCGAAACCCGACGAAGTGCAAACAAAAATATACCAGTATTTAGATGGATGTGAAAATAACCAATTGACATTTATACAATGTCACGCCCACTAACAACACAATGTTGCAATTTATCTTGACAAATATATTATGTTTATTCGCGTAAATAAAATAAATAATACAAAGTATATTTGCGCAACTCAAGGCATGGTCTTGAAAGTTTTGGTACCATTCTAAATGATTTTTGTCATTCTTTACGATAATGAATTGCATGGAGATTAGGGCAAGAAAGAGGCTCTTATTCATACGATGAAATTGAACAATTATTGAAAATGTCTTCATTAGAAAAGCGCAGGAAAGAAAGACTTTGATTTAATTTCCATTTATAAAATTATTAATTGTTTTATAGACTCACCTTCTCTGTTGCAACTTATCAACATTCCTAACCGTAGACTAAAAAACAATGAATTGCTATTCTTCAATCATCACTATACTAACTAAGGGTATCATTATCCAATGTCCAGAATGTCAAGACTCGTTAACTCAAGTCACGATCTTGAAAATTTTGGTGGCAGTCGAAATGATTTTTGTCATTCTTTACGACTCTACCAAAACATTGACTAGACCATGGCTTGAATGTTCTCTCTTATGTTTATTTTGTCCTATTTTTGTCATCGCTTCATTTATTATTATGTATGCGCTGTTCTTTCTCTGTTGCTCTTTTCCTTGTGTATTTTTTTGTAATTGGACTTTAGTCCGTTAATTTATAAAAAAATAATTTTCGAAGAACACAATTTTTTATGTCTAACACCATTCACTCTACCAAAACCTTGTTCAGGCTTTGACTTCAATGTTCTATCAAACGTATATTTTTGTCATTGCTTCATTATGTATGTGTTGTTCTTCCAATGTTACTTTTTTTTCTCATTTCGTGTCATGTATTTTTTTCTAATTGGACAATGGTCCGTTAATATAAAAATAATCAATTTTATATCCGGCTGCTTTGTGGAAATTCACCGCGAGGTAAAGCGGCCGATTAGTCAAACGACCAAAATAAACTGAAAACTTACTGAATCTATCTTACGGCCTTATCTCGCTACAACCTATATACATAACATACTTAACTAATTTCTTGAACCTAACGACTAACTTATTTTACATTATTCGTGACTGTAAAACCATAACCAGATTGATACGGTGCAACAATTTAGGCGAGTATGATATGAAAATAAGACGACGTACAAATTCGCGTGTTTGCAAAGAATGGGTGAAATGATTAGAGATACGCGGTTATTTAAATATGCCAAGGTGGGATATAAGACAGAAGCACCTGCGAATAGCGGGTACCCCACCCACCTGCCGCAGAACGATTACCTGATAATGAGAATCCGCACAACAGGCGCCTAACTTTAACCGCCGTAATAAATTTGGGAACGGAAGCGAAGTTCGTTCGTGAACCTGACATTACATAGATTTTAGATATGTAATGAAAATTATCGACCACAAACGCGCAGTAAACTTGGCTATTCATATTCTGTTTGGCTTGTAGAAAACACCTTATAAAACTAAGGAATACATTTGATGTTAGAGTGGGAACAAGGCATAACGAGAACTTACTTTTTCAGACTCTCATATCCTTAAATTCATTATAACATTTTCATTATAATCTGTTCCTTACTGAACGACGAATCACCTTTAGCTACACAAATTTTAACCAAATCCTGCGCTGTACCACAAATTCTGTAAGACCATTTTTAAATTTGCTCTCATGCCCTAAGATATTAGAGTGAAAAGGTAAGTAACAACGTTCCATCTGACACCGCGCTGTTATGCGATAATAAACTCTAAAGAGTCCATTATGAGCATGACATTGCCGTTTCAGATGGAACCTTGTTATTCCAAGAGTTCGATATGCAGACGGACGGAAAGCTTTCCAAAACATCTAATAAATAAAGCTCGGAAAGGATGAATGACCAAGATGACTTGTTCTATTATATTAGCTGACTCATTGCATTTACGTGGCCCATAAATGAAGAACTCTAACACGTAATCCTATAGTCTGGATGCATTGCCCCGTCCAAACGGAAGGCGATTCCGTCAATAAACAACCGCTCCAGTGGGCGAGCCGACTTCGGTCAACATAATGGAGGCCGCCCTCGCAAACGGCAGACTCCCCGGGATCGTCCCATCGCGCTGATAATTCAATACTTCAACGGAAAACCTCAGATGAATTAAATAATGTAGATACGTTACTGAGACAACGCGCGTGAATGCACTAAACCGACTCCGCGAGACATACCTGAGATTTACTACGTTTAGTATCACACAAACATTCGTTCGACAGACAAGCTGTCACAAACGCGTCGCTATAGGCTCCTTTCTGAGAAAAAATGCATTGACAGGTGTAAAAATCATTCGGGAGCAAAAAACATATGTCAAGGAGTTTCTTTCCATTCATAATTACCCACAAATCACTTATTATTTCAATTCAATAAATACAATTATTCACAAGGTTTTTAGCTACTCGAAAACGGTTTGAGATAACGAATGCAGAAATACATAAGTGTGTGGAAGACAACCACGGCTAGTGGCGCGATACCCGATTATAACAGTAGCGTGGGATGTTCATATAGCTATCTCATCCGTACACACATATTCTTTGAATGGCTATTCGTTTTCATAAGCGGGTGAAACGGAAAACAAGACGGTAATAGTGGTGCTACATTTTTCGTAAGATTTGTATGCTTATGATGTGTCTTTTATTTTATGTCTATGCGGAAAACACTGAAAACTTCAGTTGAGTTCAGTACGTTCATAAAGTGGGCACCAAATTCATAGCCATCGATGCCCAAATATTCGCATTTTGTATTTCATGAAAGTGGCCAGTGTTGGCAGAGGGTAAATGATACTTGGCTAATTTATATAGCGCCATTTTTAGCACAAATTGCTCATTACAACTGCAGTTTCTTAGAGCCTAGATGCAAGGCGGAAGGATTACCCCTACAATTACAGGCTTGTATTTAAAAAGAGCTTCAACTTACCAACTTAACACGGTGACTTGATGAAGAAATATTTGACTTTTGCCATCAAAAATAATAATAAATACAAATAATTTCCTTTTACCGTACGAGCGTGAAAGACCAAAAGCACAAAAGACCCAACTGCTCCCAACCGTCTGGAGCCAGTGAGACTATGGCATCCCCTAATTGGGGTGTGTTGTGAGGCTGAAGGCAGTGGGGAGGGGAAGGAGATGGGAAAGAAGAAGGTTGGGAAGTACCAGGCTATTCAGATCTGCTCATCAAACACGGCTAAAGCCATTTTTAAGCAACGTTACGATTCTGAATGGTGGTCTTTCACCAGGGCGATACTTGGAGTATCTACCACTCTGGGACGTGCCGCAAATATACTTTATATTATATCTATGAATGAAACGTGTTACGATACATATTAATCAAATAAAAGTTATTTGCCAACGCCCAGTTTGAACCCGCGACCTTTGGATTCGTAGTCGAGTCGGACGTCGCAGAACTGATGTTAAGTAAAATTATCAAATTTAAAAATAATGTTTTCAAATTCCTACCTACCTAAAATGAATTTCAGCAGAAATCATTATTTCATCGTTAAAATCGGTGGATTAAAGTTACTAATATTTTTTCTTGACAAATCAAGTTACATTGAGTGAATTTTCACGGATAACGAAACTAACAATTTGTTGAGCAATAAATATATTCGGTGTCCATGGTTCAACCACGCTGAAAATTTAAGTCATACTTGGATATTTAAATATCAAGCAGGCATTTCATTCTGTTTGACGAACCGCCTCATATTTTAATGAAATAGACTCTCCGACAGTTCGGCGTATCGATCGAGTCCAGGGGCTGTAACTGCAGGAAAAGAAAATGCATTTCCAATCCGCCGAGCGGTACTTTACTTGTCCGCGAATCGATTCCCGGCCAGAACACGCAGAATACATTACCGACGCCCCCCGCGGCACATTCGACTGCATGCGCACATATTGTACTCACGATCGCCATTTCGACGCCAAAGTGTGAAGATAATTTGACTAAGTAATGGCATAGTATTTCAGGCTTTGATGAAAATACTTGTGAAAAAACAATCTTCCATGGGAACCATTCTGGAAACACTTTTTTGAATCTTCAATAATAATAATAATATTTGGATGATTTGTAAAGCGCCGTTTTTGTGAAAAATCACCTCAAGGGCGCTGTGTGGATACATCATTATATGGAGTGTTAACATATTTTGCATTAATTAACATAATTAAAATGTTTCATACTGGCAACCAACCGTACCTAGTAAATGTCATGTTATATATATGGACATAATTTTTAAAATATCTAAAAAGCCCTGTATAACCCTAATGACTCATATGTCCTGGCGAAATGATAATGTCTATATGATTTACACATCAGAGATAACAAGATAGCAAAGAGAGATATTTCTGAATAAAAAACCCAGATCGCCATTGAAATGTTAAAACATTGAATGTGAAAATTTTTTTTACACCATTAAAAAAACGGTTATGTCTAATTGTCCATAACTGAATGATGAATTGTTAGATTAATACGTGAGAGGTTCATATAAGTCAATTATTTGAATGCGCTTGACTTTGAAAATGAATAATAAAAATTGTCGCATTGGAGGTTTTAACAGTCCGGTGACAATATTACTGACACGAATGCGGAAAAAAAGTTTAGTGTTGTTTCTTGTGAGATATTATGTCTCCCAATGCAACAAACTAACTAACCATCACGCCGTTTCTCCGCAGGGGTAAGCAGAGAGGATATACCGCCATACAACTCTGTCTTGGCACACACTCCTTGCTTCATTCACATTCATTGCATCGTCTCACACATACTCTTCTGTTATTCCGACTCTTGACATGGCCCGACTCAAGTATTTGATTCACTTGATCGTGCCATGTCTTCTTCGGGCGTCCCCGACTTCTTCTATTAACTGACTAAATACTGGCATCGTGTGGACACGCCATAAGTGATACATTGATTGAGGTTTGAGAAACGATATGCCGTCCCGTAGGTGAAAAAACAATATTTCAGAGTGAAAGAAAATCATCTTTACATTTAAGTGATAGGCGTCCCTTGTTTGAGACTAGCCTCACTAACACGATAATAGCGACCAATTAGTAAGCGAGTGGTAATAAGCGTCGGGTTCCCACTCAGGCTTCGCGGACTCAATCCTCTGCTAGCTAGCCAATAGTCCGCCATCATTGAACGAGTAACATTTTCCGCTTATGATAATGGATGAAGGAGGGATTCAAACATTGTCAGGTTATTCGTAACCCTTGAGTGTATGTCTTTCTTTTTTTAAATAATATATAATAATAAAAACTAGACACAAACAAAATGGTACAAGAGCAGAAGTCATAAATAGTTAAACAAATAAATGCTAGTTAAATGCAAAAATTATTAAAAAAGCGTATTTTGTAAAATATCACATGCGAGTGTCGTTTTTTGACGCCTAAAAGTTTTATTAAAACTAGCGCAGACCCGCGAAAAATCAAGGGATATTATAGTTGCAGGATTTTTGAAGCTGAATAATGCTTGCACCCTTGAGAATCCAACCCCGATCGACTGCATGGAAGAGAACTATGATGACCATTACACCACCAACTGTTGTGCGAACGGCGGCATAATTTCATCACATGCCCAGATTTTTTAATGTTACGTGCTCACATCACAACCGAAATTATATTGTTTTGTAATATTAGAATAAATAAGTTATGAAAAAGCGAAATAATCTACAGTTGGCAGTCACGGGTGTTCATGAAGTGTTTACTTGTCGATGGCCAGTGGCAGCTAGTGTGAGAGTGTCGGTCAGACGAGAGGTGCGAGGCGAGAGGAAACTGGACCTGGCTCCCGGCGACCGTAGAAAGGTCAAAGCTCCACCGAGAACAAAGCGAGTGCGGGGCGGGTCACGGGGTAGGCAGGTAGGCAGGTACCAGCACTGTGTAGTGTGCGGTGTACGGCTAGGTGGGTGGGTACCGCCAGGCCGGGGGGGCCGCGCCCGCTGCGACCGGCAAACTAACAACACTGCCTGCAGCCTGTATTCATCCACCCTTAGAGTAACGTAGAGACCTAACTTTGCGAAATTTTGTCCGCACTTTTTGACCAAGCAATGACCAAAGGGTGTGGCCTAAACTCAGAGTAAAATCACTAACAGGGTTGTCACAAATTAAGTAAATTAGGTATTTTGTTGTGAGTAGGTAGTTGTAAATCATTAAAAAGAATGAATGTTGTATATTTTTTTGTTTATTCAAAGATACATTAATCAATAAGATTATTAAAATCTTATTTATAGATAAAAATATAAACGAATTAAATTATTAGTACAGAACATTTTATAATACATCTTATAAAATGAACTTCAGTTCCATCAACAAAATAGTTTACAAACAAAAGTAAAATAAAAAAAATGTACGGTGATAACAGATGTTAAATCATTTTCTTAACCTTGGAGTAAGAATATATGGAGAGAGATCATTTTTTTTTACCTATATAAATTTGCGATAAATCACTTTCTCTGCGTTTTCACGTCGTACACCATGAGGAGAGAAAGAGGCACAAAAATTTCACAAAACATGAAACCGCTTTTAAGTATTGTAGGGATGTTTTCCGTCCCGCGTTATTTTGTAAGGAAATTTCGAATGCAGATAATAATAACAGTGAACTTTGTGATATTTCACGTCAAGTGCGCTTCATACTTAATTAATTAAGCTAATAATTCTAACTAACAAGGAGAAAATAATATATAATATGTATACAAAATTAAAACTATCTAAATGCATGATCGTTATCATAAATCATCAGAGAACAGGTTCAGAAATGGGTACAATAGTGCATGTGCACATCAATAGATATAAAAAAACAATTAACTAGAAGCTAAGGGTATAAAAATCCAGATGAAACGTATGAATTCATATTAACATATTTGTTAAATCAAAGAAAAATAAATTAGATTTTTCTCGTCTTTTTTTCATCCTTTGGAAATCTAAAAATAATTAAATAAATAATAATATTCCAATTTTGGCATAGCCCTGAATCTGAGGACGTAACCGAAATTATAAATATAACTAAGAGATAAACACTATTCTGTCTTTATCTGTTTGCCAACAATTTAGCGTTAGTATCATGAGAAAGAAAGAGACCGGGATATTTTCAGAAGCCGTACAATATGGGGATTCCCCCATGTAATGGTTTCTTATGTGACAGCTAGTAAATATCTCCAAGTTAAAAATATTACGAATCCACTAAAACTCATTTCAAACGGAAGTTTATTATATTGGAACGAATAGTCCAAAGATTAATTACATATTGGTGTAAGTTACTAGTTGTTTTGTAGGTTAGAATGTTAAATATTTGAGATCTAACTAAAAAAGACGATTTTTATGGTACATACGTGTGAAAACTGTTTGTTTTTGGTCCTTTTGTACTTCGATTGAAGCAACCAAGTATAGCACATATGGCCATGATGTTTTGCTAGATATCGGACAAAAAATAACTCAAGTTTTTAACTATTTACGCACTTTTGACAGTCCGTTCACTTGACACTCCAAACGTGAATGAAGTTCGTCCAGATCAATTAACCGCGGACATGGTATTCAGCACGCCCCAAATCGTGTATTGGTTTCAACAATTGTTTGTCTCTTTTTCTCATATGCGTATAGAACCGAGCATAAAGAGAGAGCTATATTTTGCGAGTTTGTCAACGATTTGTCACAAATTAGTACGGTCTCTTTATATTGTTACTCTAAGCATCCACCACTCGCGCTTCCTAGACTCCTGGCACATTGGCAGCGAGTACACCTCCAATTACCGGCGGATACATCGGATATGCACGCTGTATCGCTAACCCTTCGAGGGACACACTTTCCACGGTTAATGCTAACATAAAACGTGACTGAATTGAAACCTATTTCTATCTCCAATTGCGATCGTTATCAAGTGTTATAATGCATATACAGGCGGTCCTCGACTCACAAACAATGAATTGCTGTTCCTCAATCATCACTCTAATAATTATGGGTATCATTCTCCACTGTCCAGAATGTCGAGACTTGGTACCAGTCTAAATGATTTTTGCCATTCTTTACGACTCTACCAAAACTTTGACTTGACCTTGGCTTTCATTTGTATATTATGTATAGTTTGGCCTATTTTTGTCATTGCTTCATTTAATATTATGTATGTGCTGTTCTTTCTCGGTTGCTTTTTTTCCATTTTGTGTTATGTATTTTTTTGTAATTGGACAATAGTCCGTTAGTTTATAAATAAATAAATTCGTAAATTCTACTTTACAATTCGCTATTTCGTACATATTTAAAACCATAACTGAAATAGTTAACACAATGAATGAATTTAACTTCAATGTCAGCAACGAAGATATTAACGAGTTAGTAGAATCTCACTCGGAACCTTTACGTGAAGATTTGATTAATCTACAAAGGAAAATGAACTACCAAATGAAGAAGAAGAAAAAGAAGAAGCTAATAACGAACTCACTGTTAAGACTTTTCCAACCAAGAATATTAACGAACCCTTCAGAATCTCGACAATTTTTTTACCACCATGGAGGAATGTGATCCCAATAGAGTGTACAAGTATATCTCAAAAAAGACACAGCGTCTTACAGAACTGTTTATCAAGAAACGAAAAGAAAAAACTAGTCAGCTCTTGATAAATCTACAAAGAAAACGCCAGATACGAATCAATAAAGGGTTACTTATATGCTAATGCACCTCATTTTAAAATAAACACTTTTCCATATTTTTGCATTGCTCTACTTTCGTACACACTTCAGGAACCAATTACGTACGAGAACCCCCTGTATATTGTTAGGCACACATTTTCCCAACACGCTTGGCGGTGTCGGTGGCTCGGCGGTGACGGTTGGTAAGAAACCTCCGATTATGGGAGATTTAGAAAGCTTTTCCCAATCGATCGCTGTCCATCTATGGTAAACAAGTCCTTGAATGGTTAACGCCACCGAGTGAAGTATTGGCAAAGAAACAATCGAGTTTTGAAAGCAAATATCGTAAATTACATTCAAATAAATTTCCTCCTTTTCAGCATAGCTAAATTCAAACAAGACGCATAATACAGACGGCATGAACGGACAAAAAACAGCGGTGTCACAAGTACACTTATGATGGATTCCATCGTTTAAATTATTCAGTCAATTAAAATAGTGAAAATATCCTAACATTTCGACCGTTATAAGAACGAAACAGAAGGCCATTTTTGGTGAACCCAAATCGGAAGCAAAATGAGAACACAAACGGTTGTTCGTTTTCTCTTTAACCTCTCCCGTACCTGAAATTAAAAATCAAAAGAACGATCCAAAGGGGGTAACGTAGATACCCCATTTAATCTTTCTCATTAAAGCGTTTTCATGACATACTCTTAGGTATTTTTTTTTGTAATACTTAGAGATAAGCATATTCATAATATTTCAGTAATATTTATCTAAGATATTGCACAAATCTTTTGTTCGGGGGGAAATTTGAAGCCCCCTTCGGAACGGAAGTGTTAATAGGGTTTCTATGGTTCCTGTAACACTAGGCTGAATGTATGTTTATACCAATTATATAATCTTCAGCAAAAAAGAGTCCTGTACTCAAATAAGCAAAGCAATTCACACAAAAACAATAATTTACACAATTTGCAAATTGGGAAGGGCTAATAAATTAGATTCCAGACTAAGTAAATGGGTTCGTTCAGTCCATTGGCCGTACCTGCACTTAACTGAGTGGAGTGTGATCACACAAGACGGTCTCTGACCTCTCCTGGTTTATGATCCCCTAGCCGGCGGCAGGGTGCAGTCATACACACCCTTAACAAGAATTTCATTAGGACAATTCACATATATTAGAACGCGTATGGCTCTCCAAACAAGCAGACAAAGGACCAGCGGCGTGTATTAAGAATATCAAGAAAAATATTGTGTGCTTTATTATTATTTATTATTTTTTACGATTTCCATGTGTCGTTTATTTGCTCCTATTTGGACATGGGGGTGAATAAAGATCAGTGTTTTGCATGTTGTTATTTCAAAATGATAGGTGTTTGCACCCATCTGGTACAGCGCAATAGGTAGGGATGTAATAACACCAAGAGTAGACATAAATAATGCATAGCCTCACCGTTGAACAAAGACCAATAACACTTAAAACGATAGTGCACAGTGCATGCTGAACGCGAAATGCCAGAAGCTAATTGGAAGCAAGGTACTAACTATGCGAGACTTGTCCTGTTTCGACTCTTCTTGTATTTATATAGGCTAGCAGATAAAAACCCGCTCCGCGTGGTTTAGTCACGACACACACATCAAAAGGATCATAGTGAGTAAATTGTGAAGGACTGTAATCGGAAGAAAATTTTAAACTTTTGTAAGTATGAGCAATTTTTCCATCGAACGTGGCAGAAGACGGCTTACGGTATTAATACCATCAAATTCGTATGTACAGGTATATGAAACATGGATGATAAATAAATAAGATATCAATTTTATATTTAATTATAAGATATTATTGTGTTTATATATTGTTTAAAATTAATTATTATCCGTGTTTATTCATTTTAGACCATCATTTGCAGATATAAATCAATATGAGTGCCAGTCTTACGAAAGGAAACCTACACTCGGGTCAGACAAGGTTGATGTATCCACACACTGGTTGAACCTTTTAGGGGCTATTTCACCACCTCTCAATAAACTACTATTCATTTGTTAACTCTAATCATCGGAATATTCGTTAGTTGTCTCTTTCCGCAAGTTTGGCTGGCAACGTCGCTTTTTTTCAAACCTTATCCCGTCTGCTGTCACGTCTGTCAATACAATGCCGTTATTTCTAACATAAACTAACTTTCACAACACAACATTCGCGCGCGAAGCTCATTACATCCCTGTCACCAAATAGTTAAACGCGTCTCTATATTTAAATAAAACATATTTCTATTTTATAACTTTATTATTAAATTATATTAGTGAAGTGCATTGGGGAGTGTCTATTATTGCTTGGTGAAGGTTGATAGTTTGTAAGCATGAACATGTTGTATGTGGGTATATTGTACTGCCAAAGATTGTTGTTATTTCATAGTATATTCCGTGATACATTGTGAAGGCGTATATTAGAATTACATACCGTGTGCTTCTTGGAGAGATTTTATCCTTGATTTTGTATCTCCTTTACGGCATTTTTGTCAAGCGAAATCTTGACCTAAACTCAATGTCATCTAAGACGTATAAAAAATTGACTCTTGGTTTGAAAACACGCGGTCTACGTCTTTCCGCCATGTCCTGTTCGTCTAAGATATTTAAATCTTCAACCACTTCCATAATTACAGTAAAAAATCAACTTCAACAGAAAACTCGCCTACTGTCAGCTGTCAAAACAGTACGCCGCCATTTTAAATCAGAAGGTAGATACTAACTTGTGCACTTTACGTTGACAGCTTCTTGAGAAGTGGTGAAATAGCCCCTGAATAATACAATAAAGTTATAAAATAGAAATATGTTTTATTTAAATATGGAGACGCGTTTAACTATTTGGTGAGAGGGATGTAATGAGCTTCGCGCGCGAATGTTGTGTTGTGAAAGTTAGTTTATGTTAGAAATAACGGCATTGTATTGACAGACGTGACAGCAGACGGGATAAGGTTTGAAAAAAAGCGACGTTGCCAGCCAAACTTGCGGAAAGAGACAACTAACGAATATTCCGATGATTAGAGTTAACAAATGAATAGTAGTTTATTGAGAGGTGGTGAAATAGCCCCTAAGACTCACATTCTTGGAATGAACTCGCCGTGCGATCTAAGACATGCAACATGGCATCAATTTTAAAACACACCAAACTTGTTAAAAAGAGACAGCTTTAGCCCTCAAGTACTTAGTTTGAAAAACATAATGGATTCTATTTTTTTGTCGCATAATAGTCCTAACTGCGCTCAACCGTCTGGAGACAGTGAGACTATGGCATCCTCAATGGGGGTATGTTGTGAAGCTGAAGGGGGGAGGTAAAGGAGATGGGTAAGACAAATCTTAGAAGTACCTGGCTATTCAGATCTGGTTTCTAAACACGGCTAAGGCGTAGTTACTTCATTTGACCTTGCTTATTAAAGCGTTTTCATGACACAATCTTAGGTAATGTGTTTTCGGTAATACTTAAAGAGAAGTTTATTCATAATATTTTAGTAACTTTTTTCTAAGATATCGCACAAAAATCTCGTTTGGGGTGACATTAGAACCCCCTTGGGAATGGGAGTGTTAATGGTGGTCTTTCACCAGGGCGATACTATACATCTACAACTCTAGATAATTGAGTTCTTTGATTTAAAAACAAAACCATAAGCATTCTAAAAAAAAGTCTAAGAATACATGAAAAATGCCTAAAAACAATGGCAAGTGTCCAAGGTAATTTCATCACGAACCGGCGCTAAATTAAATTGTCAAATAATACTAATTATTGCGATACGATAAAACAAGGACAAGTGAAAGAAGAGTAGTAGAAACTGCTACGACTCCTGACGCAAATATTTAAAAAAATCTGCTAAAGAATCTGGTCTCTGTTTGGTCCCGAACGTTTCCTCGCGAGAGCAATAATGGCGAATAATGATTGTTATTTGGCATTATTTAACGCTGTTGATAGCGGCCAGTGAAGTGGCGATGATGAATCACCGGCTCCAAGAGTCTGCCGCTGTTGTAATGGCGAAACAGTTGGGCTGATGGAATTGCGTCCGCTGACCGTCGGCTGATTAATTCAATAACCAAAGACAAACGCTTTGATACTTTCAAGGCTATACACCACCGTGAAAAGCGCAACTCGTTTGGAAATTATCGTATTTCTAAGCTAGTCGATTTCAAGAAAATTCGCTACGCTGGTGACTAAACACTAAGACTAGCAGTTGTTGTTGATTAAAAAAACGTCGGTCCTTGGGCGATTTGCACCCAACGAAACAGTTTCGGGAACTGTGAAGATTTAGCAACAGTGTAACCCAATCTCAGATCAATATCAGCACGTTGGGAAACATCAACAACAAAAACAATAACGATATTGTTGTGCCAGTAAGAATTGAAAGATATTTCGAAATGAGGCGAGGGAAAATGGTGATGAAAATAGGTTCGGGTAGAATAGTTTAACATCGGCAATGAAATTGGTGACACGTCGAGGTTGGGAAAGGATAATTAGGAAGTGAATAAAAAATCGTTTACCAAAGCATCAAATTTTCCGGCGACTTTAGTCCTTGGCACTATTTAAAGTAATCCGGATATCATGTTGGACCCACATGCGATTGGATTCGAATTCTGCTTACTGGAGGGGTAGATTTTATTCACGATTTTTTTCATATTCATAGATTCATGGCGTGTTTGGTAACCAGATCCGAATAGCCAGGTACTTCCCAACCTTCCTCATCTCCATCTCGTTCCCCTCCCCACTGCCTTTAACCTCAGAACATACTTAGATTGGGGATGCCACAGTCTCACTGACTCTAGACGGTTGAGAGCAGTTGACACTTTTGTGTGGTATTCACTATATATATATTATTTCGTAGGCAGCGAGTACCTGCCTATTCAATTAGTGTTTAAATGCTCTTAAGCGACAACATACAACAATACATTTTTATTAATTTTGTTTTCGAAGAGTTTTATTTTTCACGATGTACATTTATTACTTAATTTTTAATTATTCGCTACCGGTGTCGACACGTTCGCGTCATTATCTAGCGATTACTATATTGTTAGGTGAGGGTGGTGGGGATGGTGATTTAGTTGGGGGAGTCAAAATAAGGAAACATGGTTAGCAAAGGTGACTTTTTGTTAACTTCATCATTTAATTTTATGTTCCCTCACCTAACGATATCAAATTTGTTTCTGTACTTGTTTAAGTGATATTAGTTTTAAAAACGCTAGTTAACAATGACACGGACGTGTCGAAACCGGAAGCAAATAATTAAAAATTAAGTAACAAATATACATCGTAGAAGACACACATCTTCAAAAACAAAATGTCTAGAATTTTTTACATGGTTAGAGTGCCCAAGAAAAGCTTTTTTTTCTCGTCTACGAGTGATGCATTATTCCATCATTAAATGACGTTTACAAAACAATAAGCAACCAGTCATAATGCACAGATTCATCTGTGTAAGGCGTAAACTGGTCGGTCTTTTCACGTTCAACTGAAACAGTGCATTAGAAAGTCCCTCGGATGACAGTTATCTGTGTAAAAACAAACGGTGCTCGTAATCAAAGATGACAATGCGCAGCTTCCAGGCGCGCTCTCGTGCCGAGGTAACGATTGCATTTACCATTGTTACGTTTAGATTCCGGATACCGCCTGCGCTTGCGCCTGTACCAAGTATGTGGATGCTGGTGGTATGCCGCGCGATGCACTCACCAAGTCACCCTTATCATATGATGTAGGTCAAAGTAATTCGACGGATAAATACTTTGATTATAGAAGAGTGGATAGAGTTTAGTTAAAGCATGAAGAGAAGAAATATCCCTTTTAGTACCAAATAATTTATTTTAATGTGTTTTTATTTTATTTTTTAATTAGTTACTTGTACATAAAAGTTTACAAAGTACCTAATTATAACTAATAATATTTTTGATTTGATTAATATTATAACTTATATACTACTTGATATTACTAATGATTTTTATTTTATTTTTTATAGTGAATCCGCACTAGAGTCCCAACTGCTCTTTAACCGTCTAGGTATGTTGTGAGGCTGAAGGTAGTGGGGAGGGGAAGGAAATGGGGAAGAGTAAGGTTAGGAAGTACCTGGCTATTCAGATCTGGTCACTAAACACGGCTAAAGCCATTTCAAACAACGTTTCGATTCTAAATGGTGGTCTTTCATCAGGGTAATAGATAAAAATAAATGGTTCTTACAGGCTATTTTAAATTTATTGATTGGCATAATTTTGATGGTTTTCGGCAGTGCCAAATAAAATTATGCTTTTTTTATGTCACTGTTAGATTAAAAAAAAGTATTTCTCTAAAATTTATCCGATTTTCAAAATTCTTTCAACGTTCTTTTCACCGAGCTTCGAATTATGATACTAAAACAACAAAACACAACAGTTTATTGAAAACGAGAATCAAAGAAACAACACAAATGTTTTTGTCAAGAATTCTTCATGCAGTTCCTTTTTACACTGTGGGCAAATTCAAATTTGATCTCTTTACTGCGCTGTCATCCTTATTGCTGAGTACCACGCATCTGGGGGATACAATTTTACAACTTGTGATAAGAATTGTGAATGTTATTATTGAGGCAATATGAAATTTTGTAAAATTAATTGCTAAATTTGTGAGAATTTTTCTACCTGCTAACCTATTATTTTCAAAATTAATTTGAAACTTTCTAGAACAAAAAAATCGCACAATTTTCACGGTTACAATCTAGAAGCATAATAATTGGCACTGCCACACACAATACTCCATTGTCCTAGGAACGCATTGGCCAGAGAAGCTCGACAAAAGAATGACAGAATAATGTCGCTAACAAATGACAACTTACTCCGTCCGGCGTTCCATGGGCGGCGCATACTTAAGGAGAGAGACCAGGAGATTAAGAAACGACCGCCAGAAGAAGTGTGTTCGTATTATTTAGAGCTGCGTAGACCACCCCGGCTTGCCGACAGACCAGTCCGTGATATCCGGCAGATTAGTCATCATTTACCATTGTGCATAATGACTGCAATGAATCGACACAGAGTTATTCTTCATTAGACAAAACGTGTGAAGCAGTAAACGGATATTTTTTTTCATAAATCCACGGAATATTTTAATTCTGGCAATGATACCATAATATATTATACTAAAAGTCAAGTTCTCACGTCATGAAATTTGTACACCATTTTCTGCTTAAAATTCTTATTTCAACGCAACTATTTTCAGCTAAAAATAATTTCCATTAACATTCCCGTTCCGAACGGGGTTCTTACGTACCCCGGACGAGATTTGTGTGCGATATCTTAGACAAAGATTACTGAAATATTATGAATATACTTCTCTCTAAGTATAACCAAAAACAAACCGACAAGATTATGTCATGAAAACGCTTAAATTTTATTTATTTTTGTAATAATTAATTAATAATAAAAATAACAAATCATGCCAAATTTTATTTACAAATAACAAATTTTCCTCTACTGATGATAAATAAGAAAGATCTAATGGGGTCACTATGTCACCCCCTCCCCCCCACTTTTGATCATACCTTCGATTTTTACTTTTAGGTACGGAAATATAAAGAGCCTTTCATTTTGCATTTTCAGACCCTGATATTTTTTTTGGGGAAAGCATCAAAACGAGACAACAAATAATAATGTTCAACCAATTTGTTTTGCCTAGAATGGTGCAAAAAAAATATTTTCTCAGATAATAGGGGTTACAGCAGTATTGCTTTCCTGTAATGACATTACGGCGATTTTCAGAACCTTGGAAATTTCCGGGGAAATATTGCTTGCTTTCTTTCGTAGCGCAACATTTATTTCGGCACAATATTTTTATGACATCACTAATGCAAAACCGAATTTGGACACACGCCTACCACCATTGTCAAACCACGTGTTGGCCAAATAAATTATAGACACGCAGATGGCGTTTATTTGCCGCAAACAAGAACCCGTAGAAAAGTTAGCTGGGATTAAACAAGTTGTTGACAAGAATAAAAGAGAATACAATGAACGATCAAGGAAATATAGGATGTAATGTATGAAAAAAACGTTAATTGAGAGGAAACTTAGTGTAGTGGTCGTTAATTCAACCAACAAAAGCGCGTTTACTTAATGAAAGGTGAATAAATCACTGTTTTGATGGGAATTAATATACAATACTAATCACTAACAACACGGGTGTACAATAACAGAGTTAGTGCACAGGAATGGAATGATCTACTTTACTGATAAGCACTGCTTTTATATCCTCATACACAATGCCATGGGTATGGTCTAACTACTAACTGAAAACCACAGTCCAAAACAACAGCCTATGGGAAAATAACATTTTGACAACGGTATTGAAATAAGATGTTTTGATTTAAGTTATTCGATAAGAAACGCATTAAGGGAATACGATTTAAAATAGAAGAATATTTAATGTATTCGTGTCATGGGTTGACACACGTGTGGTGGGGTCATTACATCAGGAAGAAATGTATAAATTTAATTAAAACATCGTTAGTTTCAGAAAAGGGTATAATGACATGAAACATGATATCGAGCCCTTGCTGTGGAAACGAGCTTTGCTCGTAAAACAAAAATAAACAAAGTGATTCGTCATCTCGGGTTACGGTCATAATGTCAATGAATGCCCACTTGAAATGAATATTATAGGCAGGTTACACCGCAGATGAGAAATCAATACACGATTGCGCAACCGCTGCTATCCGTTAGAGAATATAAGACAAAATGATATCCACGTTAATTTAAAAGTAGTAACTAGAATATCTAAGCTTCGAGATCGGATACCAAGTGAAGAATCATCCCTCAAAATGGAGCTAACCTCACTTTGTAGTATTGTAATACAAGCAATAATACAAATGATTTATTTAAAAATTCGACATAGGTAGTTAGGAAAATGTCTAAGGTTACCAGAGAATATTTTTTAAAACTGTGATCTTTTAACACTACCGTTCTGAAGGGGGGTTCTAATGTTAGCCCAAACGAGAATTCTGTGCGAAATTTTATATATAGATTACCGATATATTAAGAATATGCTTCCCTCTAAGTATGACCAAAAACAAATTACATAAGGTTATATCACGAAAACGCTTTAATAAGCAAGAAATGGGAGAACTACGTCACCCCGCTTCGGATCGTACGTTTGATTTTTACTTTCAGATACGGAAAGGTTTAATTCTATGAAAAACATACTAAAATGTCTGCAACAGGCGCAAAAAAAACCGGCGAAGGCATTTACGAATGTTTTACCTAAAAGTATGCTAAAATAATTATATTCACTGCAAAACTTCTAAATACCCGTATAGAATTTACAGATTCGTAGTATTGTTTGTATTAGAAAGTCAAAAAGTATGTATTTTTGGGTGCTGACCTTCAACTCGAGTGTGGCCAGTAAATATAGCAGGCTCTAGTTTTGTGATCATGTGAATCTTGAATTTTGTGAATCGTTAGAATGCGGCGAAATTCCCCTACATTTCATACGCATCGCTAAAGTAATTCCATAAACCAGTAAACGCGACTGGATGTTTTTGCCGATGTCAGCGCCCCACACGGCAACTGATCGAACCATGTACGACACACGCTTATCGTATTAATACCATCAGACAACCGGCCACTGAGTAATTAATTTTCCTACAAGAAGACTACTGCGAAAGAGATGGAAAAACTGACCTGAAAATGCAAAGAATTTATGGAAAATGTCTCTGAATGCGGAACGGAAAGCCCAGCCACCCAGCCAGTTGTTGGACTGCTAGTGAGATATGGGCATTGGCTACCGGTTTCCCTGTATAGTGTATACATTAAAATTGTGAACATCGAACAGTATTATTGTTATTACTACCGACATTAATTATTAGATTTCTGATAAGATCTTGTAACCGGAACGGTAGGGCCTTTTGATCGACATTAACGATAACCAACATGGTGAAATAAGTTTACAGGATGTGTTACGTTAGTCATATTTATGATCAATAACTTATACCTAGATTCACAATAAATAAATAAAACTTACAGTTTCGAGTGAAAACACAGCAGACTGAAATAAAGCTTCTTACCTGAAACAAAGAAGAATAAAACATTAGCATATTTATCGAATAGCAAACCAAAAAAAGATCAGAACCAAAAAAAGGATCAGAACCAAAAAAAATAGCAACAGAGAAATAACAGCACATACATAATATTTAATGAAGCATTAACAAAAATGTACATTTGACATGACAAATTCAGAAAGTCCATTCTTTTAATTTCGCTCCCACGCCCTCAAAAAATCCTAATCATAATTTTAAGTTAATAATTGTGTAAATCTGATGGGACCTGCCAGGTAAGTATGTTCCTGTATATTTTCTTATTTAAACTAGGAATTAATATGTAATGATAGAAAATAAGATCAGTACAGCGCCCTTGAGGTGATTTTTCACAAAAACGGCGCTATACAAATCGTCCAAAAATTATTATTATTGACAGAACATTCAAGTCAAGGCCTGAAAAAGGTTTTAGTAGAGTTAATGATGTTAGACATAAAAAGTTGTATTCTTCAAAGATTATTATCGTAAAGAATGACAAAAATCATTTAGACTGGTACCAAAAATGCAAAACCATAGCTTGAGTTAACAAATCTCAACATAAAGTGAGGGGATCTAGATGCCATCGTTGCCATAATTGCAACAACTGTAATTTGTGCAAATCAAGATTTATAAAATATTTTGGAAACGTTACTAAATTTGAAATACCAATAGCAAATATGTTGGTAGTAATGACAGCCTGCGTGGTCGAGTGGTAAGACGCTCGACTACGAATCCAGAGGTCGCGGATTCAAACCCGGGGTGTGAATATACATTTTATTTAATCAATGTGTCATAACTCACAACACATTAAATGCATATAAAATAATATATAGTATATTTGCGGCACGTTCCAGAGTGGTAGATATCCTAATCAATGCCCTGGTGAAAGACCACCATTCAAAATCGAAACGTTGCTTAAAATGGCTTTAGATCTGAATGGTTAGGTACTTCCCAAAGTTCCCCTTCCTCATCTCCTCCCCTTCCTCGCTACCTTCAGCCTCACAACGTACCCCGATTGAGGATGCCACAGTCTCACTGGCTCTAGACGGGTTGGGAGCAGTTGGGACTCTTGTGCGCACCTTTCTGCACTACCCAAGCCTACCACAGCATAAATAAATTTATTCTGCATCCTATACAGATCTAAGATCTACGACTTAACCGTGTCCGAGCTTCATAATGCGGTCAAATATTTAGGCAACAGAGAGCCTTATCAGCTAATTCGTGTGCGTTTTTTTTTTCACTCGCTATAAATTGTTTACATTGCATTCGACGGGAGAAAAATTGGGCGTATCTGATCGTTGCACAAGCGACCAGATAGCGTCCGCGAGATGTTTATCTCGGTGGCACTGCAACGTAATTAAATTAACAATCAAACTCGTGGCTGCGATAAGATTAATCGTCCAGTTGTCCAGAGGACCACTCGATACACCGCGCCCCATTTCTCGAGTCGTGTGCATGCAGTAATTAATAATTAAAGTGGATTGTTCTTTTCATTAGCACAATGATAAATTATTTGAACCATGGTATAATGTGCTGTGGAAGGTTAGAGCAGAGTTTCTATAACATACGTGATTTAACGCCTCTCCAGGAAAACTCTTCAGCTTTCGTCGACTAATAATTACACCACTGCCTCCTTTGACGGCCTCCGTGGTCGAGTGGTAAGACGGTAGGCTGCGAATCCTGAGGTCGCGGGTTCAAAACCGGCGTGCGCAAATACATTTCATTTGATTTGCATGTGTCATATGACAACATTTGATTCATATAAAAAAATATGTATGGTATATTTGCCGCACGTTCCAGAGTGGTTAATTCTCTAAGTATCGCCATGGTGGAAGACCACCATTCAGAATCGAGACGTTGCTTAAAATGGCTTTAGTCGTGTTTGGTGACCAGATCTGAATAGCCAGGAACTTCCCAACCTTCCTCTTCCCCACCCCACTACCCACAGCTACACAACATATCCCAATTGGGGATGCCATAGTATCACTGGCTCTAGACAGTTGGGAGCAGTTTTGTGCGGTATTCACTGTAAATTTAAAAAAAAAAATTGCACAACACCTACAAAGTTTATTGTAATGAGAAAAACCTAAACATAGTCGAGAGTGCATTTCTCAAAAAATAAAGCATTTTCTTAATATATGGTTTCACAGGAATAATTCTTGCAGCAATGTAAGACTATTTTCTGTAGTTATTCAACGCTTTCCTATTGCCTTCGCCGCCCCCTTGCTGCCCTTCAACGCCCTCCTGGATGTCTTCAGCGCCCCCAGATAAACGGATATCGCCCACTTTGGGAATCACTGCTGTTAGTTGTTCGAAACAGCGGTCGATAAATTAATTGCTGTGCTCCATTTCCAGAATCGTGTGCATAAAATAATTAGTAATTAAAACCGACTGTTATTTTCGTTAGCGAAATTAAAATAATAAATTATTACAACGATAATATGGGAGCATTGTGCACTGAACGAAAAAAAGTCAAAAGTGCACTCGTACCAATAGACATAAAATACAAGACACGTCATATTTATACAAATCTTACGAAAAATGTAGCAGCACTAGTAACGTATTGTATTCCGTTTCACCCGTGTATAAAAAGGATAGCCATTCAAAGAATATGTGTGTACGGATGAGATAGCTATATGAACGTCCCACGCTACTGTTATAATCGGGTATTACGCCACTAGCCGTGGTTGTCTTTCATAGACACATGTATTTCTGCATTCGCTATCTCACACCGTTTTCGTGAACCTTTAAACCTTGTGAATAATTGTATTTATTGAATTGAAATAATAAGTGATTTGTGGGTAATTATGAATGGAAAGAAATGAGATACGCTTTTTGCTCCCGAATGATTTTTACACCTCTCAAGGCATTTTTTTCTCAGAAAGGAGCCTACAGCGACGCGTTTGTGCCAGCTGGTGACAGCTTGTCTGCCTAACGAATGTTTGTGTGATACTAAACGTAGTAAATCTCAGGTATGTCTCGCGGACTCGGTTTAGTGCATCCACGCGCGTTGTCTCAGTAATAATAGTAATAATCTACATTATTTAATTAATCTAAGCTCGCGCCTGTTTAATTCGAAAGTATTCCCAATCGACAAATGAGCATTAAATAAATAATGAACAACTAGTAACAAAATTCAAAATAACGTTAATTAAAGCGCAGAGCTGCCGTCATTACATTCTGAATATTTCATAACCACAGAGTTCACATTGTTATCAAATTTAAGTGAACGAATTATGAAATCTTCACCATCACCGTAATTGACACTTCCGCATTCAGTCACAAAGGGATAGCAACAAAACGCAACGTAACAATGGGACGAGCAATAGTCGATGGTGATGAGAGATCCGTGATGGCCCAAAGCCAAGATGTCAAAATGCCGAATTGCGTAAATCTTTCAAGAGACAATAAGCAGTAAAATACACCGCGTGGTAACGATGAATCGTAATAGAATTCAGGACAGAGATCATCACTTGGTAAACCGACCAAGTAGGTAGAATTGTTATTGATTAGAAAATATGAGAAATCACGTTGCACGTATACATACGGTGTAAAATAATTACATCGTTTTGCAGACTGATGGGAATGATGATAGACGCTTATATGGAGCGAAACAATAAAACCTGACTTAAATAAATGATTCTTATGACCGCTTTCACCAACAAACGCAATGGAAATGTATTACATCCTTAGACTTTGTGAAGGATTACCTTATTTCATCATCGAATAATATCAGACTCATATCTTTAAATTCAGTATAGATAGAATATTTACGAAGCTAGGCTAACCCATTAGCATCCCAACTCACCAGTATAATAATATCTTCTCATGCATTGATGGACAAATCCTCGATATACTGCTAAACGAAAAGCTAGAAACTTTTTCACAGTTTTACAATAAAATTCGTAAGTCTTTAGCACCTGATTGGATTTTGAAAAAAAAGTTAACACGCTGAGTAACCTGAAGCGACAAAAAGTTTAAAAAGCCCCAAACTTGTGTCGCTTGAGTAAAGCCTTCTTCCAAATGATAAATATATTTTAGATGGCTGAAGGGCCACTAAAGTATTTAGATTCACACGAAAGTTAGAGCATTCGATGCAGAAAAAATATAGTGATCAATTCTGCATATTTAACTCATTTTTGACCAAAGTGTCGCTTAAGCCTCTTTGCCTTTCCAGCGACGATATGTACATAAATAATATGTAAATAACAATAAGGTAATTTTAGCTATAGCCGTATTTCGATAGTTTTATGGTAAATTTAACCACAGTTTATATGTTTTGAAAAACCGCCCTTAAGATGATATTCTTGTGTTGCAAATGTCTCCATGTGACCCCTGACAAGATCTCTCCTACTTGTATTCGTGTACAGAGTTAACTTGTAGGAATGGATTTTTGAATGGAGGTTTTTTAGAAACACTAAGACCGTATGCACACGGAGATACTCAAAAGAAACTAAACTGTTTTGTGATTAGAATTACTAGCCGTGATCCATCGTGAGCCAAGTGATCCAAATCGGTAATTTTCAGTGAGGGGTGGAAAGTGGTGATGTTATATAAAACGGGATATTTTTCTACTTCTCACACTATTTGATTTTATATTCACTAGTCGATCGTTCATTTTCGTGAATAAAAATGAAATATTAAATAAGAGAATACTTTGTTTTAAAACCACAGAATTTATTATGATGAAGGCCAACCGGTTTCGCTTGGATCAAGCTTCGTCAGGGCACATATAATAACTATATAACAGTTACATATAACAGGCACATATATAACAGTTATTATATGTGCCCTGACGAAGCTTGATCCAAGCGAAACCGGTTGGCCTTCATCATAATAAATTATGTGGTTTTAAAACAAAGTATTCTTTTATTTAATATAATGTCCAACCACCATGAGATTGCTTCTTACGAAAAAAAAAAAGAAATATATACAATAAAATGATACAAAAATTATAAAATATTTACGATAATATTATAGAATAAATTGATGTGACAAGAAACTTTGATGTATTCAATTGGACAAAAAACTAGGCAACTCAAGTCAAAAACGAGTCGAGAGGTCGAGTTTGCTAGCAACTGGTTACTAAAGTTTAGCGATTGTTTGGTGACGGTAGCCCCGTGTTCGGTGTCTCGTTTAATTACAAAGGTTCAAACTCATCGCGGACTGGTAGGTAATGTGTCTATGATCAGTTTCTTTTGAGTATCTCCGTGTGCAGAGGGCCTTAGATAACAGTTCTTGGTATCAACCACTACTAACCTAAATTATACTTGAAGCAAGTTTCTAAAAAATATAATATTTGACGAGTTGAATGGCGCTGTAACATCAGTCCGTCATTTGTAAAGTTAATGATTTGAAGCCTCAAAGATATGAAGCTTTGAAGGCATTCGGCCATTAAACAAAAAACCGGGAACCCGTTATCGAAGGCTAACCTTTGTCCGGCGGCCAATGACAATGTATCCTCACGCGAGGAGAGGTAAGTACCTATAGGGTACACTAGGCTGGACCGTCATATATGTAGAGTTTTTTCTTAAGAGATATGGTTCTCTCAGGAGCATCAAAAGTTTTGTACACTATCTAGATGTTAAACAAAACAAAAAAATGAGATTAACTTTTGGCCCGGTTTTTAATAGTGAATACCGTACAAGAGTCCCAACTGCTCCCAACCGTCTAGAGCCAGTGGGACTATGGAATCCCCAATTGGGGTTTGCTGTGAGGCTGAAGGTAGCGGGTAGAGGAAGGAGATGAGGAAGATGGAAGTTCGGAAGAACTTGGCCATTCAGATCTGGTCATCAAATACGACTAAAGCCATTTCAAGCAATGTTTCGATTCTGAATGGTGGTCGTTCACCAGGGTGATACTTGGAGTATCTACCACTCTGGAACGTGCCGCAAGTATACTATATTCTATTTTATATTAATTAAACGTGAAATAACACATTAAAACATTTGACCGGTCGGTAGCTGAGTGGAAAAACGCGTCGGATTCCCATCCGGGATCGTGGGTTCAATTCCTCTGCTGGCCAAGTCCTCCATCATTGCACAATCAACATCTACCGCTTATTATGATGGTAGCAGGAGTTTTTCAAATATTGTCAGGTTATTCGTAACCCGGGAATGTTTGTCTTTCTTTTAATATATATATATATATTTTTAATAATTGAAGAAAAATTACTTTGCCACGCCCGGATTTGTACCCGCGACCTCTGGATTTGCAGTCGAGTGTTTCAACAGCTCGACCGAGGATGCCGTAAAAATTACGTCAGCAATATTCTAATGCGCAACCTTTGAGACCCTCGACGAACCCAAAGGCCCGACCTAAGGCACACTGGCATAGTCGCCGCAGTCCGCTCTAGCGAGACCAACACGAACAGACTGGATCCAGCGTACAAAGTGGGTACTGGGCACTGGCCCACCGCCAGCAACCAGCAGCCAGCATGGGCACAAAAGACTCGGTTGAAATACGATCCAAACAAAACGGAGCAGATACCCATGGAAAACAGATACTGATACAAACACACACGAGAAACACGACACCACTACCGAATAATAGCAACACCAGCCTTTTGAAACACAGAAAAAGCTGCAGCATTTTTTTGTTTAACCTTTATGTGACTGAAAGGGTACCCGGGTACCCTTTTATAATAATAATAATATTTGGATAATTTTTATAGCGCCGTTTTTGTGAAAAATCACCTCAAAGGCGCAGTACAAATCTTAATTTCCACAATATTAATTCATAGTTTATATAAATATACAGCAACATACTTACCTGGCAGGTCACTCTTGGCAGGTCACAATCACCATATCATAATAACTTAAAATTTAGCTGGTTCTTACATATATTTTTATTCTTTACTATCATTTTTTATCATTTGAAGGGCATGAGAGCAAATTTGAAATATAATATTTCGGAGATAATTTTTCGTAGTGAGGAACAGATAATGGTGAAAATCTTCTAATGAATGGAATGAGAGTCTGAAAGTTTTCTTGGTTTGAACAGAAATTCTATTAGCCTTGTTACATCTTGATTATGGATATGATTTTCTGAATAAAAAAGGGTTTTGAGTTTGGCTTTGAACTCTGTCGAGTCTTTTATTAGTCTCAGATCATGTGGTAGTCCATTCCAGGCTTTAGGACCTGGCACTCCAAAGGCGCGCTCTCCGAACTTAGTGTCTGGTGTGCGCTTTGGTTCCTTCAACCTTCCGATAGCCGATGACATTGCCGATCAAGGGTTGACTGTCGCGATACAGGGATACATAATTGCGATAAATAAGTGTTTGACATAGTTTAATGTTTCAGTAAGTCTAACCGGTTGAAACTTCCCGACTTCTCCACAATAATGAAAATGAACAATTAAACATAACCGTTGGATATGTGGAGGGTGGTATGTGAGCGGAAAACGCTAATGTAAAACTAACACCTTCTGATGACTGAAATGGTAGCCTCATGTGTTTTATATGGAATTCGAAGCTTGTCTAATTAACCAACCATCACGCCGTTTCCCCGCAGGTGGGACGGACCGCCATATAACTCTGTCTTGGCAGACACTCCTTGCTTCACTCACATTCATACATCGTCTCTTACATATTTATCTGTTATTCTGACTCTTCACATAACCCGATTCAAGTATTTGATTCACTTGATCGTGCCATGTCTTTCTCGGGCGTCCTCGACATTTTCCATTCACTTTCGCATCATATATTCTTTTCACACTCCTTTCTTCGTTCATTCGCTCTACAAGCCCAAACGATCTTATCGTCCTTTTCCCTTTTATTCATTACGTCCTTCCTATTCATTACGCTTATATCAGCCTTGCATTCTTTCCGGATATCCACATTTTTAAATAAATCATAAATCATTTTATCTTATTTTAAATAATAAATATGTTGTACTGTTGTGCTCAAAGTACATCACCTGTATCTTTAATACTATTTCTAATCACATACTGCATTAAAAACCCCAAGAAAAGATGGTACTGGGTGAAATTCCTATCCACTTCCCCAAGTCTTGAACTGAGTCGAAATGTATTACCTCATATGAGTGGTCCAGAAAACTTCAGCAAATTATATACTGTAAAAGAAACCATCGTATGAATTTTAAAAAGGTGTAGTTTTCTTCTGCCACATAAGGGTTAATCTATGAAAATTTTGATGGTTGATAAATTATAAATGAATAAGGTAAAAAGTGTAAATCCGGTCAGTACATTTTCATTAGAAAATAGCACATTATTGAAAGTCGTAAGCGCATCGTACTTTCAGCGAACAGAGCTTATTATGCAATATCAAGGCATCAGTTGGTTGTTTTTGACAAGAGACAAGTTGAAGATGCACAAAAACATGATTGAATTAAAGAGAAAAAATGCCATTTAAACGAAGCGCGAAAACGTTGTTTTTTTTTGTCACAACGTTGCTGACGATATTTTAAGTAATTCCACCTTAATAATAAACAAGCGCCATAACGTCTATATTTAAAAATACATTTAATGGTCGTCATTGTCATCAAGAATAATTTATTTCTTAATGATCATCATAATCTTGATTGGGTACCATAAAAGTATGAATTTTATACGAGAACGTGATCATTAGCATTGTATGAATGGTTCAGGATATTGTAGACTATTTCAAGGCCCCCGTGGTCCAGTGATTAAGACGCATTATTTCACAACTGATTAACATAAAATAATCTAAAGCATATTTGCGGCACGTTCCAGAGTAGTAGATACTCAAGTATCGCCCTGGTGAAAGACCACCATTCAGAATCAAAACGTTGCTTGAAATGGCTCTAGCCGTGTTTGGTGACCAGATCTGAATGGCCAGGTACTTCCCAACCTTCTTCCCAATATTTTTTGCCAATAAATCACATGTTATATTATACCGATAGAATATGATTGTGATAATATCTAGATATCCAGAGTTTATAACAATACTGTTCTAAAGAAGGTAGGATATACCCGAAACTACTTACTAAATGTATAAATTCTAAAACAATAGTTAAAAAAAAAAAAATCTTTTCATTTTAATATCTAATAATAATGGATGGTCAAACAATTATCCAAAACACTGTTTTTCTTTTTTTTACATCAACTCTACAAAGGAGTTTTTGTTTGTGAATCTATAACCTATAAATTTTGAAATAAACTTTAGGTGATAAAAATCAGATATTTCGATAGAAATTTAGTGCATAATTAAATACAAGCCAAAAAAAATCAACTGTCCACAAAAGTAATCGCTGACTCATTTACTACAACAATGTAACTACTTTTACAATTGTATATCTGAACATATGTGTGTATAAAAAACAATGACATTGTTTTTTTTTAATTAGCCTTTATAAAGGGTCCGCCAAATAACTTTTTTTTTTTGAAAAAAGGGCGCAAAACATCGAGTGTAGCTTCGGCTGTGTGGCACGTAGCGCCGTCCTGTTGAAACCAAATGTTGCCAATATCCTCCTCTTCAATTTTTGTGAACAAAAATTCGTTCAACATGGCCCGATAACGATCGCCATTGACTGTAACGGCCACTCCTTGCTCATTTTCAAAGAAAAATGGCCCAATTATGCCTCTGGACCAAAATCCGCACCAAACAGTGACTCGTTTTGGGTGTACCGGCTTTTCAATGTATGCGTGCGGGTTTTCTGTGCCCCAAATACGACAATTTTGCTTGTTTACATACCCGCCAAGATCAAATGAGCTTCATCCGAAAAGATGATTTTTTGGCAAAATCGGCATCTTCTGTAAGTCGATCGCAGGCCCACTCAGCGAAGCGAAAACGCATTGGATGGTCAGTTGGCTTCAACTCCTGAACCAATTGGACTTTGTATGGCGTCATACCAAGGTCTTTATGCAAAATTCGTCTCAATGATGTCTCCGAAATGTTCAATTGTTGAGAACGACGGTGAATTGATGTTGATGGCGCTTCACGCACACTTTCTGCCACAGCATCGATATTCTCGGGTGTACGCACTGTTTTTGGCTTTTCACGCTTTGGTTTATCGATGAGGATGCCAGTTTCTTTCACTTTTTTCACAAGATAACGAACATACGGAGCTGACGGTGCTTCTCTTCTTCCAAAAACCGTACGCAATTTTCGCACACATTCTGCAACATTACCATGATTTTCAAAGTAATGTCGCAATATTTCCCAGCGTTGTTCAAGCGTATACACAACCATATTCGCTCAGCGGAAGGATAAAACTAATTATCTGTCAAATCAGACATGAGCTAAGTGTTACCATTCACGAAATAAGCACTAGTTGAAAAAAAAAAAGTTATTTGGCGGACCCTATAATATGATTACTTTATTTTATTAGTTGGCTACTTTTTAATTATATTATATATACACATGCATATGCACCTGTGTAAATATACTTTTCTGTGAATGTTGTTTTTGTAAATTGCTACTTTGGGCTTGTGCAACTTTTAAAATGATTTTTTTTTTCGTTTCTATTTGTCGGATTTCAAAGTGATTATTTTTTAGGTTCTTAAATTGATGTTCAAACCTATCCGCCATTTCGCTATTCGAATTCCGTATTCAACAACACTGTGATCGAAACAATTGACGATCAAGCAGAAGAGTTTTGATGCGAAAAAAACGTGTCGCTCGTTGGTTTTTCGCTTGTTCGTCGGTTTGTTGTTTTGTTCTCCAAATAATATAAAATAACTATGGTGTTTTGTGAATAAGAAGACTTGACTTAGTGTGGGGTATTCGTTTCGTTAATAATACAATTGTGTAAGAAGACTTCAAGAACATTCAACTTCATTTTTATCGGTGAGTGAATGGTTTCCCATTTTTACTTCATTCCAATAATATTTACACAAGCTACAATTAGACAGTTCCATCAAGTAGTATAGTTTATCGTTTACAATTCACTATTTTACAAATTCAGCTGAAGCTGAAAACACATTGCTGTTTAATCGCAGCTTCGGATCCAACACTATTCCTACATTAGTTTGTATCTTTATTCTTTACATTAATTACCTCACTTTTTTGTACTGCATTAAAATGACACGTATAATTTAGATTTCTCTCTAAAATATGTAAATTTTTATTAATCAGCACTTTTGTAATGTCAATTTCTGTTAACTATGTAGCAAGATATAAAAACAATAAAAATAAAGTAAGATAAACAATAATCAACTCGGGATAAAGAGCCAGCACTTGAATAAAGCGTGCAGCTGAGATATAAAATAATGAATATTATAGTTATACAAATACAGACGGAATGCCACAACTGCCAGTAGCTACTCGTGAGTCATGCTCGCTGAGATGAGATCTGTTTGGTGCCGGGTTCGAGCCGACCTTGCTGCGCCAAATAAGAAGACATCCGTGATTCAAAGGATGAGCGAGCACTACAATTCGAAGTCGACACATTCGCACAATCATGATTCGAACAGGAAAATGCAAGCGAAATTATATTGAGAATCAAATAAATTCGTTCCAACTTCCAAGAAAAAAGATTTGCGGTTGTTGCTTTTGGGATGAATACAAAAAAAGGTCCAGCAACAAGAACAATGGTAGTTCGACCGACATAAATTACACTGTGGCAATCACAAAAATACTTCATTTTGTGATTGAAATAATTATGAATCGAAATATCCAATTCAGAAACTTTATAATAATCGATATTATTACACAATGCAGCTATGAAAACTAGAGATGGTTGATGGGGGAGGGGGGGGGGGGGTTGCCAGCGATGTACGGAGAACGAAAAGCGCTGCAACTGTGTTACCGGTTCTTCAGAGAAATAATATCGACGGTTGCAGAGACCGGCTTGGAACCGGTTCCTTTTTACCGGGACAGGAATATCGAACATCTCTAATGAAAACTGTGAATTAATATCTACGGCCAATGAACGTTGTCGTCTTTTAAAACAGTGTTCGTTTTGATCCATAATAATGCTTGGCTAATTTTTGTGAAATATCACCACAAGGGCGCTTTACAAAATTTAAAGGCTATGAATAAACTTACCATAAAACTATCTTAATACCTAAAGCTATAGCTAAAATTATCTTATTGATTATTTCCATTTGTCGCGGGCTGTGAAAAAGGTTCGAACTTTTTGTTTAGCAGTAGATCGAAGATCATTGCAGGAAAAGATATGAGTGAGTTTAGATGCTAACGGGTTAGCCTAGCTTTGTAAATTAGGGCAATTCTGTTATTTATGGATATGACTTTTTGAAAAGATGAGTTTAGAGTTTAGATCTGAACTCCGTCGAGTCTTTTATTATTCTCAGATCATGTGGCAGTCTATTCCAGGCTTTAGGACCTGACACTCCTGCAGCACGCTCTCCGAACTAAGCGTCCAGTGTGCGTTTGAAGATTTGGATTGAAGGGAAAATGGGAAACCATTCAATCACCCATGTAGTTGAAGTGGAAGTTCTTGATTCTTCTTACACACAACAAATCACAGCACTTAATTTAATATTACTTGAAGAATAACAAAAAAACCGACGACCCAGCAAGACAGCAACGAATGAACACGTTTTTTCACATAATAAACAAACTCTTCTGTTTCAATTGTCAATTGTTTTCGAACACAGTGTTGTTGAATAAAGAAATCGAATAGCGAAATGGCGGGATAGGTCAAAACATGTATACCTACCAAATTATCAATTTGAAATCCAACACCAAGGTACCAAAGGTCTGCATTAAAGTCCATGTTTTATAATCCTAACAAAATATGAATAACTTATTTCATAAGCTGATAAGTTTTCCACCATCGCGTAAACTTATTACGAGTGTTGCATAGATCAACAGTAAATTATTACAGTACTGATTGCCCAATTTAGTTACAAATGCGTGAATCAAAAGCGACCCGAATTAATTTCCTTGTTTGCGCCGCGGATTGGTGTCACGTCTGACATTACAAACATCGAGATTTTTCATTATTATAACTGTATTTTTCTACAGACGTCGTCGTTAGTCATAAGATTATTGTGCAATCACTACGAAATACGGCCGTTGGACACGACAAGTTCATCGTTCCCACATTAATTGATCGTTTAGTGCCGATGACTGAGAAATGTGATGAAACGAATAATTACAGTGATATTGAACTACTTATCATGTCGTGATTGGTGTCATTAAAAGTGCCAAGTGTCCATTATCGTTTAACGAGCGTATCTTTAAAAAAGGCCAGAAGAAAGAATTGTGCGACTTCGCCCATAGACATAAAATACAAGACACGTCATATTCATACAAATCTTACGAAAAATGTAGCACCACCAGCACCGTCTAGTTTTCAGTTTCACCCACTTATGAAAAGGATAGCCACTCAAAGAATATGTGTGTGCGGAAGAGATAGCTATATGAAGCGTGTTTCGAAGGTATGTCTCGTTGACTTGGTTTAGTGCAACCAGGCGCGTTGTCTCAGTAACGTATCTACATTATTTAATGCATCTAAGACTTCGCCACTATTTTCGTCCGTCGAAATATTAAACATAGTGCGACAAAGATTGTTATGATTTATCAGCATGTAGATAAGTATGTTGATAAAATGCAGTGACATTCCTAAATATTATTTATTTATCATTAGCTAATGCTTATAAGGTCAAATATTATCATAGAAAACCATGAGAGCAATATTCAGTGTGAAGCTGAAAAATCCCTTACTATATAAATCGTCGTCGGAAAGGCAAAAGGGCGATTTTGGGTAGTTTACGCCAGAGCATTTTAAAGTTTTTTGTTTCACAATAAAATTCTAATTTTCAGTACCTGATTGGATTACGAAAAAAAAGTTGACTCAAGGCTCTCACTGAGTTACCCGAAGCAACAAAAAGTCCAAACTTGTGTCGCTTGAGTCAAGCCTTCTCCCAAATGGTAAATATATTTTACGTGACTGAATGGTCACAAAGTCTTTAGAATGAAACGAGAGTCAGAGCATTCGATGTAAAAAAAAAAACTAATTGAAACTGCATATTTAACTATTTTTGTCCAACGGTTTATTAACATGACATTTACGGGTGCCGCGGAGCTGAATTCTTAATTAACTTACATTCCTAAATACCAACAACCCGAATGACTAACTTCCAAAAAGACTCACATCCATAAAGACCAACATCTCAAAAGATTAACATCCCGAAAGACCAACATCCGAAAATAATTGAAAAGGTGCTTGGTAAAGGGCTTTTGTGTCAATTTTGAGTCAAGCCTTTAAAAATATTGTTTTTCCTTTGCAGGGGTGGCTTGTGGCTTTTTAGTGTGCTAGAGTGCTGAGATTGAAAAATACGACGTTATTGATGTTGTTGTAGCCGAAAATGTTTTTTTAAATATTTTTTTAATAAAGATTTTCGAAATTTTTCAGTTTTGATTTTGGTCGGTCATTGATCTACCAAAACTGAAAAATATTCATAAAAAGAAGAAAAAAAACATTTTCGGCTACAACATCAATAACGTCGTATTTTATCTCAACACACTAAAAATAGACGAGCCGCCCCTGATCCTTGGCTAAATCTGTCAAATAACTATCTAATCATAAATAACGTATCCGAAATCAATAATCTCAAACACTTTGCACAATTTTTTTTATCCCAAAAAATAAGCTTTTTGACTTAAAACAAAGCAGCGAAGATTTATTGTTATTTAAAAAATCACGAAAGACCACGACCGAAAAACAGGTGAGAAATTAAATAAGCATAGTTGAAGAAATTGGATAAGTCAATGGGGCTTTTATCAAAGATCTTATTTTTTTAGTACTTCCGGGAAGTCTGTCCTTGGAATCATGAAGCAGACCTAATAAATCCAAATTTTAAACGAAAACATCAATTTTCAAAGCACATGTTTCTACAAAAATACTTTTTTTCTATTTATTCCGCCATTTGGAATACAATAGCACGTTATTTAAAGTTGAGCGCTAAATAGTCCAGCGAGAAAATAGGACAATCGTGGGAGGAAGCGCTCATAGCGCACGGTAAAGGCGAAATCAGACGGTTCGCTCGGGAGAGCGTCACTCGAGAGAACTTGCATTTTTGTTTCATTCCGTGCCCACACAGCGCAGACAGAATGAAACAGAAATGAAGGCGCACTCGTTCTTTCCTCGAGGATGTCGTGCGCTTTGGAATTGTTGATAAACATGCAGAATTTGTGATAATTTGATTGAAGAATTGACAAAAAAAAGAAAAAATTTCGACGGTGGTTGGTGCGACCATGGATTTTAAGGAGAAATGTCTTGGGAGCTCAGAGCAATAATATACAAGAGAGAGCGCTGCTGTAGTCAATTTTGCCGGACTCGGCTAGACCTGGGCGTGGCTAGGACTAGGGCTACGGTATTTATACATCCATTCACAGTACATGACGACACAATGTTTTTGTTTATTTGTATAACCACTTTTTCACCGTATTGTTATAAACAAAAATATATCATGTAACCTAAAAAAACCGTCGACTTATGTCGCGTATGAAAACGTGTGGGCGGAGTCAACGGAGACGCGGGACACGAAGAACACTCTTACAATTAATGATCTTTAATGCGGTGTGATAATTTGGGAAATTTTGCTGTCTCTTTCTTTCTCACGGTAAACGACGTAAAAACCCGGAGAAAGTGATTTATCCTAAGTTTGTATAGGTTGGGTAAAAAGAATTAGCTCCCTCTCCATATATTGTTACTCCAAGCTTGGGAGCTTCATTGGAAGCAGCTCGGGGGATTCTTGAACTTCTCTAAAAAGAGCAGTGCGTTTTCATCGTTCCACTTGACGTGACGTCCTTCCGCTGCAGGAAGTGAAATTGAATGACCGGACCCGAGTGAAAGTTCTTTCCACGTTCGGACGTTTCATTTTTCTTTCATCCGCGAGTGAATAGTGCCGAGTGCCGAAATCCAACACTGCTTGATCGGCACTTTTGTTTCACTTTGTGTTCAGACGTTTCACTAGATGTGACAGAGGCAAAATGAAAGACAGAAATGAAAGAAAAATGAACAGTCTGATTGAGCCTTAACGAACCGCTAGCAAATCTTTTCCTGCCTGGACGAGCATGACGCTAAAATAAGAACGCCAAGCAAGCAGGCAGTAGTATTTCGGATGCAAACTTTAAATATAGCCTATAATGTATGTTATTCTAATTGTTACTGGCAGTCCACAATGGAGTGCTTATACCAACCCCGATGTACGGCAGTGAGGCATGTGACTGGCAGAGGAAGGATGAAAGTAGAGTGAATGCTGTAGAAATTAGACCCCTGAGGCATATGCGCGCTACAACTATGTATGAACGTGTTAAAATTTTGGATATACGGAAAGAATGCAAGGCTGATGAAAGCGTGATGAATAGGATCAAGAAAGGGACGCTTCGATGTTTTGGGCAGGTTAGAACGAATGAACGAATAAAGGAGTGTGAAAAGAATATATGATGCGAAAGTGAATGGAAGAAGAAGTCGGGGACGCCCGAGGAAGACATGGCACGATCAAGTAAATCAAATACTTGAATCGGGCCACGTAAAGAGTCAGAATAAAAAGAGTATGTATGAATGTGAAAGAAGCAAGGAGTGTGTGCCAAGACAGAGTTTTATGGCGGTCTGTTTTCTCTGCCTACCCCTGCGGGGAAACGGCATGATGGTTAGTTATATTCTTATGTCCATGGTATGTGAAAAAAGACGTTCCGACGTGAAAATATTTGTATTGACCTAGAAACTTCAGATAGAAACGTTTGTGCAAATTTCATGACAACAGAGCTCAACGTTCAAGAGTTTTTTTTGTGGGACACTGATTTTAAGCTCAATTGTTATAAACCTCAACTATAATAATTGGTTCTTTATTTTTATTTTCATAAATCAATTAATCAGAGAACTTTTTTAGTGGGATGCACTTTGATAATACTTTCTTCGTATTAAAGATAAGGATTGCTTGAAAACTAAAAAAAAAAAAAGGAAAACAAAGACGATGATTTATAAGCTAAATAAGGAATAACCAAACAACTCGTTCTGTACGATAATGTATAGCATATTTTTTACCTCGCTAATAGCCTTTCAATGGCCGTTTGAGAGTGTTAAGCGTGACGCACAAACAGATTATCCGCTTTATAGTTAAGAAGATGTCTGCAAAGAATAGAGGAAAGACATGTTAAAACTCTCGCAGATGAATCTTCATTTAATCCGACACGCGTTCGACAGCATCATTAAGCCTCACTCTCGTGTGAATCTATTACGTGTGTTGTTTGTACGCTATACAACTCAGGTTTTCCGCTGAACATCGCACTAATGTCAAATCACATGAGGATGTCAACGGTGAACTCTAACAACACAAAGTCTGGAATTTTTCCTCGTATGCATGACTTTGCATTGATGAGAATTTTACGGGAAAATACACATGACGCCCTATCCTCAATATGTTTAGAGAATTGTATTCTAGTTAATTGCAAATTTAGTCCGTCAGAAACAAAGTGTGTAATGTTACAGTTTCCATATTTCCAATGGGTTGCACAGAAATCTGTGTTTCCAGGAAACAAACCAATTATATTAAACTTCATATCCAGAAAGTAAAGTAAAAAATCCAATTGTACTTGCAATAATAAAAACAGTAAATTTATAAGATTATCACCACTATCTGTTCTTCACTACGAAAAATTAAAAATACCTCCGAAATACTTTATTTTAAATTTGCTCTCATACCCTAAAAATGAAAAAATAATAATAGAGAAATAAAAATAAGAAAAAAAAAAAAATATATATATATATATATATATGTAAGAATCAGCTAAATTTTATGTTATTATGATATGGTGATTGTGTCCTGCCAGAAGTGACCTACCAGGTAAGTATGTTGCTGTATATTTATATAAACTAAGAATTAATATTAAGTAGAAATTAAGATTTGTACAGCGCCATTGAGGTGATTTTTCACAAAAACGGCGCTATACAAATTATCCAAATATTATTATTATTATATAGCGCAGTTTTGTGATAGTTAACCTCAAGTGCGCTTCACACTAAATTACCTAACCTAATTTAACAACGAGAAAATAATGTATTACAGATGTGTATGCAAATTAAAGCCATCTAAAATCGTGATCGCCATCATAAATCATTAAAGAATGTTCAGATATGGGTACAACAGTAAATGTGTACATCAACAGATTAAAAAAAAACAAAACAATACTTCAGTTTACTATTTAAAATGGGTGTATTGTAACACGTTACGTTAGACACAAATGACACGGTGCTCAGCTTGGGGAGGTACCTATTACTTTGCATTATTATTAACGATATAATCACATGGTATAATATATAATAAGTTACGTAAAAAATGGTATTTTGTAAGAAACTTTTTTTCATTACTATTGCACAGAGTATTATGCTTATCCTATGAAAATAAAGCGCCTGTGAATAATGCACATTTCACACAATGCGATAAATTAATATTGCGGGCGCTGTAGAAATAAACCTATAGAAGTGTGTTGTGGGCGTGTCTGGTGTGCCCGAAGTAAGGAATATCTTGTCTTACTTCGAGTGAAATTTACCAAAATACATTTACAAAAACCGATTATTTTTCTCGAACAAACAATCAATTTCACTGGCCTGTGTGGGGCCTAGGAGTGAAAAGATTATACTCTTTAAATTAGTGACATCAGTTTTCTTTTAAATCGGTATAGATAGGTATATATAGGTTGAAACATATGGTACCCAGATATGCTAAAAATTACATCATCAATTGCTTACAAAATGTCTCATTACTGAAATTAACACTCCCGTGCCGAAGGGGGTTTCTAATGTCACCCCGAACGAGAGTTTTGTACGATATCTTACATAAAGATTAGGTACTGAAGTATAATGATATTTTTTTTTTAAGAAAGGAAAACATTCCCGGGTTACGAAAAACCTGACAATATTTTAAAACTCCTACTGCCATCACAATAAGCGAAAGATATTGCTTGTGCAATTATGAAGGACTTAGCTAGCAGAAGAATTAAACCCAGGACGCCCGGATGGGAATCCGACGCGTTTGTCCACTCAGCTACAAACCGGTCTAAATATAGGTACCGAAAACAAATTACCAGAGATTATGTCATGAAAACGCTTTAATAAGCAAGATCCAATGGGGTAACTACGACACCCCCTTTCGGATCGTACGATTTTTACTTTGAGGCACGAAAAGGTTAACAGAAACAATTGCGTATCCGTTATACCTACGTTTTATAGACTAGATAATATTATATTATCTTGAGATTGCAATTAAAATTGCAGTCGGTCGTACGTACTCACTAAGGAAATTATGTATAACTAATAATAGTATTATATCAAAGATAAAAAGTAAATATTATATCAATAATTTGTATTATTGGTGTGGTTTTGAATGCCTCCGTGGATCAAAATGGATGTAAAGCGTAAAAAAATGCTAAGGACAGCAATAACATTTTTCACTTATAATGATGATAATTTTTTTTTTATATGAATACCGCACAAGAGTCTCAACTGCTCCCAACCGTCTAGAGCCAGTGAGACTATGGCATCCCTAAATAGGGTATGTTGTGAGGCTGAAGGAAGTGGGGAGGGGAAGGAGATTGGGAAGAGGAAGGTTGGGATGTACCTGGCTATTCAGATCTGGTCGCCAAACACGGCCAAAGCCATTTCAAGCAACTTTTCGATTCTGAATGGTGGTCTTTCACCAGGGCGATACTTAGAGTATCTACCACTCTGGAACGTGCCGCAAATATACTTTTATTATTTTCATATTAATTAAATGTGTTATGACACATATTAATTAAATAAAAGTTATTGGCGCACGCCGGGTTTGAGCCCGCGACCTTTGGATTCGTAGTCGAGCGTCTTACCACTCGACCATGGAGTTAAAAGAATTATTATAGAATTGTGATGCAATATTTATATAATATCGTGTTTTTATGTGACAGAAATGTAATTATTTAGGGTCGGGCATTTTATAAAGCTGCTCTAGTTTGTCATGGAATAAGGGAAGAATTTCAAGTGCTATTTTAGGAGGTCTTCGATTTTCTTGCGGTCCTTACTCATTAGCCATTTAGTAATGTGTTCATTAAAGGAATACATATTGGTGATGGCTACAGTCCTGTGGTGGGAGTTTAATATGCAATAACTCTCAAGATACAAGTTTTCAGATAAAAAAAAAAATTCTTATTAGAATTAATGCACTTTTGGCGAGGAGCTGGTGGAATAAAAACAAATAAAGGCTTGGAGTGGAAAGGGTTAATGGAGTTCTTTTACTCCGGTATAGTTTTAAAGTCTACATTATATTACTTGCTCCCAATCCCAATAGCTGGTATTCAATGCCACCCCATGCAATAGTTAGCCAATATCCATTATGCATGCTATAAACTAGAAGATTTATTTGCAACTTATAACACGAACGTTAATCATTTATATTGCAGCAGCGCTCCGAGTTAACACAAGATTAATTAATCAATGTATTAATTTTACACAAAATTATGCATTATTTATTCTAATTAAATAACCACTCATGTATATATGTTTTGGGCATTATGCCTGTTATATGTACTAAAATAAAATAAAATAAGACATTTTATAATATGCAGTGTTGGTTTGTGAGAGCAAAAATATAAAAACCAAAATTTTTCGAACCGTGAACTCTTGATTTATCTGAAGAACATAAAAAAAGTTTTCAATTATTTTCCCAATTTTACCACCACTTTTTGTCGAAATTAAAATAGGATTGGTACTGACTATTGAATTACCCGTAATGACTTTTATTTATTTCATTGCTGCAATCTAAATTGCGAAGCGGGGAGGTCAATCCTTCCGAAGGATTTGTTTTGGATTTTTTACAAATTATTCTAACACTTTGCTCGTACCGGATGAGGCTATTCATATACGCGGTTTCATATCGACTGTGTTCAGGTCAAAGGCGTTCCTTCACTGTTTTTTTAAAGCAAACTAAGGCCTAGTGGTTTGAACCAGTATTAAATACATGATTGGCGCCATTGTGATTTTTTTACCGTTACTTTACGGTTTTGACGGCCTCCATGGTCGAGTGGTAAGACGCTCGACTACGAATCCAAAGGTTTTAGCACATTTAATTCATATTATAAACACATAGTATATTTGCGGCACGTTCCAGAGTGGTAGATACTCTAAGAATCGCCCTGGTGAAATACCACCATTCAGAATCGAAACGTTGCTTGAAATGGCTTTAGCCGTGTTTGGTGACCAGATCTGAATAGCCAGGTACTTCCCAACCTTCCTCTTTCCAATCTCCTTCCCCTCCCTACTACCTTCAGCCTCACAACATGCCCTGTTTGGGGATGCCACAGTCTCACTGGCTCTAGACGGTTGGGAGCAGTTGAGACTCTTGTGCGGTATTCATGTAAAAAAAAAAAAAACGGGTATGTGCCTAGTTTTAGGGTGGTAATATATTAAATATTTTTTAATCTGTCTACTATTTATTAATTTTGCAAGTTGTTAAACGAAACAAATAAATAAACAAAAAAAAAAAATAACGCTATCCAATCATAAACAAAACGAACAAATACATTTTAGCTTTAAACTTCGGCTTCTCCAGATTTAAAACAACACAGTCGCCGATCGGTAAATCGTTTTTTATCGCTTTTTGATTGATCAGTCAAGCGGAAACACGATTTGAAAAAAGCTACGGAACAAGGCGTTCAATCATCGTCCGTATTATGACGGTGTGAAAAAAATCCCGTTCGCCGCTGGACGATGATTATTTGCAGTGTACAATCAATGAAGTCAGCCGGAATAATTAGCAGGCTGTCCGCGGGACATGACACTGAATCCCACGACCCGATGACGAAACATCTTCGCGCTATAAAAACCTCAACACGTGGTACTTCTGTATTAGAAATGTATCAACATATAACTAGCCGTTGGAAATAACAGCTAAATATGCCATCAACGTCCAACGCTATTGACGAAAATTTATGCCAACAGTTCGAAATCAATAGCTTAATACGAATATAAACTAACTAACTCAATAACCATCACGCCGTTTCCCCGCAGGGGTAGGCATAGAGGACGGACCGCCATATAACTCTGTCTTGGCACACACTCCTTGCTTCATTCACATTCATACATCGTCTCATACATACTCTTCTGTTATTCTGACCCTTCACATGACCCGATTCAAGTATTTGATTAACTTGATCGTGCCATGTCTTTCTCGGGCGTCCTCGACTTTTTCGTTCATTCAATACGAGTACCACTTAATACGAATATCAACGCGACTCAGTCTCAACACTCACTCAGTATGCTCCTATTATTTTAGCGCTGGCGCCGCCAAATAAACAAAATGTGTAAGAGTGTATACGGTCTGCGTAGTCGAGTGGTAAGACGCTCGACTACGAATCCAAAGGTCGCGGGTTCAATCCCGGCGTGCGCCAATAACTTTTATTCAATTTATATGTGTCACAACACATTTAATCCATATAAAAAAATAATAAAGTATATTTGCGGCACGTTCCAGAGTGGTAGATACTCTTAGTATCGCCTTGGTGAAAGACCACCACTCAGAATAGAAACGTTGCTTGAAATAGCTTTAGCCGTGTTTAGTGACTAAATCGGAATAGCCAGGTACTTATCAACTTTCCTCTTCCCCATCTCCTTCTCCCCACTACCTTCAGCCTCACAACATACCCCGATTGGGGATGCTATAGTCTCACTGGCTCTAGACGTTTGGGAGCAGTTGGGACTCTTGTGCGGTATTCACAATAAAAAAAAACTTCGTTAACGATATTATGCGTAATTTGGAATGATCTTTTGGTTGTATACCTTCCTACTAGACGTCTTTGTGGATTTCCTATCCGAAACGGCCGATACGTAGCGCCTAGCGTCAAGTGAATCCCCAACGGCACCAACGATGTTTCAACTCTCCTAACAGGGAATAATAATAATTATTAAAATCGTCGACATCGGCGTTATTTCCAACGGTTATATTCAACAGTTTACAACTGCCAACGATAACGTCGGTGGCGTTGTTTGGAATTATCGTCAACGCCCAGTACTAATCTGTATTATTAGGCATGTCGTAATAATAATGAAGTGGTTACCGTTTTAACATTTGAAAAAAAAACTAGTTCTAGTGGAATAAAGCGATACATCAGGGGTTTTGTGGGGAAATCAAAGCGTTTAACAGAAATACAAATTTCAAATGCCAATTGTTGACGTCAGTTAATTTATAAAACCTGGGTGGGAATTGTAGGATACACACGATCAATTAATACCATACTTATTGTGATATGTTTCATCTAGATAAGTTTAGATTATGTGCCTATCCTAATATAACTATAACTTTAAAATCCACTCTCGACTCCATCGATAAATTTCAACACAATTTCTTAGAAATATGAACTATAAACTCAATCTACGCATTGAAAACATAAACTATAACTACTTGATGAAAGAATTAAACTATACTTTGAGATCGAAGAATTGTTATCGACTTGACTTTTATTTATAAAATTTTCAATGAAATTATAGACAGCCCTGATTTACTGAACCTTACTACACCCTTTCTTTAAATATTTAATATCGCACAAGAGTCTTAGCTGCTGCTTGGGAGCCAGTGGGACTGTGGCATCCCCATTGGGTATGTTGTGAGGCTGAAGATAGTGATGAAGGAAAGTAAATGAGGAAGAGGAAGGTTGGGAAGTACCTGGCTGTTAAAATTTGGTCACCAAACACGCTTAAAAGCCATTCAAAGCAACGTTTCGATGCTGAATAGTGGTCTTTCACCAGGACGATACTTGGAGTATCTACTACTCTGGAACGTACCGCAAATATACTAAACATTATTTCTATTTGAATTAAATGTGTTATGACACATGTTAATTGAATCGCTTAGATGGTTTGAGCATGTAGAGCGATTGAACGAAGAAAGGAGTACGAAAAGAATATATGATGCGAAAGTGAATGGAAGAAGTTGAGGACGCCCGAGAAAGACATGGCACGATCAAGTAAATCAAATACTTGAATCGGGTCATGTGAAGAGTCCGAATAACAGAAGAGTATGTATGAGACGATGTATGAATGTGAATCAAGCAATGAGTGTGTGTGCCAAGACAGAGTTATATGGCGGTCCGTCCTCTCTGCCTACCCCTGCGGGGAAACAGCGTGATGGTTAGTTAGTTAGTTAATTGAATAACAAATATTTGCGCACGCCGAGTTTGAGCCCGCTACCTCTAAGTTTGTAGCCGGGTGTCATACCACTCGACCACGGAGACCGTCAAATTGATATCGAAATTATGGTTTTGAGTCAAATTGAAACATAGCGGTCGCTCAATTTCACCATTAACAAGTTTGTAAAAGAACGGCGAGTCCTTGTGTCTGGTTTAGACGTCATCGGAAACCACTTAGTCATCTGACCATGTCTTCCGCCACGGTTGTATTGGTGTCTCGATACCAGGTCCCCGGCTGTGCCGTACGTTCTAGTCGCGACCGTCCTTAGCTCACTCGCTTCCGAGAATGTATATTATAATTTATAGGTTTTAGTCACCCGTGGAATCATCGACGTAGAGGTGTTAAAACAATCACCTCCACAAAAAACCTATTTATTCAATTATGACACCGAACTACGTAAATTTTACACGAGTAATAATCATTATACTCGGTGGTGAATCAGATTTAATTACGAAGAAAATATACAATGTTCAAATGTAACCAACTAACTAAACATCACGCCGTTTCGCCGCAGGGCTAGGCAGAGAGGACGGACCGCCATACAAATCCAAAGTCAAAATAGCACAAGTAAAATAATAACTTAGACATTTTGTCTGTTTGCTGCCATACGTTTCACTTAGTTTGTTAATTAAATTCAACACCCAAAATAGGCTAATGAATTTCAACGTGGGGTACCTACCTTAAATTAACAATATATGGAGGGAGAGCTAATTATTTTTACCCAACCTATACAAACTTGCGATAAATCACTTTCTCCGGGTTTTCACGTCGTACACCATGAGAGAGAAAGAGACAACAAATATAATACACCGCTTTTATGTACTGTCACGATGATCTTGGGCTCCTGGGTCACCGCGGAACTCCGCCCACATTTTTTATTATGCCACTAAACTTGACACAACTAAACGATTTTTTTAGGTTATATGCAAT
>JAGWCC010001685.1:0-16254 GCA_022651775.1 Drusus annulatus | reverse complement strand
AGGAAATTTAGGAACAGCAATTCGAGCTTCCATGGCTTTTCCTTTTGTTTTTAAACCCGTAGTAATAAACGATTCGTTGTTACTATTTGATGGTGGTTTTTACAATAATTTCCCTTGGGATATTATGCAAAGCGATTTTAATCCAGATATCATTATTGGAAGTAAATGCGCTGGTAATAATAATGTCCCAGATGAATCTGATATTGTTTCGCAAGTGTCGAACATGTTAATGTATCATACCAATTATGAAATTCCAGCCTCAATAGGATTGAGTATTAATGGAAGTTTTCCCGATATCGGTTTACTTGATTTTTATCAAATTAGGATGCTAATTGATTCTGGTTATCAAGCAACCATGCAACAAATGGATCAAATAAAAACCCGTATTCCCCAACGATGGTCTCCCGAAACAATTGAAAAACGGCGAGTTGCCTTTCGAGCGACATTGCCACCGCTGCAATTTAAAGGAGCCAAAGTTTCGGGTTTAGCACCACAATTGAATCGTAATTTGGACAGATATTTAACAAAAGATAGGAATGATATTTATTCTTTTGACGAATTTAAAGCACGTTATTATAGGATATTGGCGCACGATAATATCAATACATTTTATCCGATTGCTGATTATGATTCAGTATCAGGATATTTTACACCACAAATTAGGGCTGTAGCCAGTCTGCCTTTCAAAATATCTTTGGGCGGTTTGCTATCGTCAGCCAATAACAATTTGATCTATTTGGGATTTGAAACACGGGCGTGGGAAAAGAATTTGATCCGCATGCGAGCAGGTGTTCATTTCGGGAAAGTGTATACGTCAGGGCAGTTGGCATTTCGTCAAGATTTTCCGATGTCGTTTCCATTGTTTACCGAAGTTTATGCTACTGTATCTGCATTTGATTTTTATCGAGGAACAGAGAGTGTGTTTTCGGATAATATCCGACCAGTTTATTTACAGGAGTATGACAGTTATCTAAACATCAATTTAGGAACCAGCTTGAGTAAAAACTCCAAGATGAAAATCGGAATAACTTCAGGTTTACAGACTTTGAACTATTACAACAAATTCGAGTTCAAAACTACAGATCTGCCTGATCGCATGCAGTTTTCTTATTTCAGTACCCATCTAAATATCTCGAAAAACACAGCCGATTACTTACAATACCCTACCGAAGGACATTTGATGCACATAAATTTCAGATCCACTTGGGGACGCGAACACAATCGGCCAGGTTCGTTATCGTCCAATCTAGCGTCGTATAAAACCAATCACCAGATTACATCGTTCAAAGCCAGTAGTGATTTCTATTTTACCTATGGTAACCACATTGCTTTAGGTGTGTTTTTGGAAGGGGTAACCTCAACAAAATCGAGTTTTCGCGACTATTATTCGACCTTAGATATGCAACCTGTATTTCAGCCAACACCGCACAGTAAGAGCTTTTTGTTAGAATCGTTCCGAGCGGATAATTATGTTGCCGCAGGTCTTGAACCTACTTTGAAACTAAATGATCGCTTATATTTACAAGCCTCAGGTTACATTTTTCAGCCTCACGAAATTTTACTTCGTACAACCGATGGCTTTACTTTTTCCGATCCTTTCCGAAGTATCAAACTATGGCATCGGTGGCTGCCGTATGGCAATCGCCTGCTGGTCCGTTGAGTATTGCCGTGAATCATTACAGCACCAATTACGCCAATTATTATCTTTCGTTTACTTTTGGCTATACCCTTTTTAATAAAAGAGGTTTTGAATATTAATTTTTTTTTTGACTTCAATTAAATGATTATCTTTGTGACCGATTAGGCTCCGTAGTTCAGTTGAATAGAACGTCAGATTCCGGTTCTGAAGGTCACAGGTTTGAGTCCTGTCAAGGTCACAACAACAAATCCCTAAGAAGATATCTTCTTAGGGATTTGTTGTTTAGGGGGAAAGCATTGTACTTAGATTATTTTGTTTGTTTGTTTACGTTATTTTCGTTAATATTGCACTTCGTTATTTAATTTAAAAAGAGACTTCGATAAGTTGACAGCAGTCACTAATCACTACTTAGAGGCATTTTATTTCCACTTAATTATCATCATCATGAAAAAGACGATTCACATTAAGTATCTGATGACCAATGAACAAGATTTACTATGGGGCTTAACCATTAACACCGTTGGGTATCAACACATCACTGCAGATAGTGTTTATCCTCCTCAAAACCATCCTGCCAGGTACCTTTTCTCCACCCACAAAGGTCGAGTTTTAGATGATTATCAACTTGTTTACATCACCCAAGGGCAAGGGAACTTCACTTCCACCCATCAAAAGCACACCAATATTAAAGCTGGAAATGTGTTTCTTTTGTTTCCTGGAGAATGGCATAATTATCGACCAGTACAAGATAAGGGTTGGGACGAATATTGGATTGGGTTTAAAGGGACTGATATTGACAATCGAATTCTGAATGGTTTTTTCAACAAAAATAAACCGATCTTAAATGTGGGAAGTAGCGAAGAAATGGTGCAACTTTATCGACAAGCGATCACTGTGGCGAAAGAACAAAATACCGGATTCCAACCAATGCTGGCAGGTATACTCAACCACCTACTCAGTATTACTTATTTTCGTGATAAGATGGCAAATTTCGAGAATATGAAAGTAACAGAACAGATTAACAAAGCTAAAATAATTATGCTTGAAAACTTTCATACAGACATTATGCCTGAGGAAATTGCTTGTAATGTTTGTATGGGATACTCATGGTTTCGACGGGTTTTTAAAGAATATACAGGACTATCTCCATATCAATATATACAAGAACTTCGGATACAAAAAGGAAAAGAATTGTTGACAAACACCATGCATACCAGTCAAGAAATTGCGTTTGAAGTGGGATTTGATAATCCAGACTATTTCTGTACCGCATTCAAAAAGGCGACTGGTATATCGCCTCTTCAATTCAGAGAATTTACACAAGTTCACCTTGTTGAATTATGAATAACTTCGCGTTACAAACTAATCGAAAAAAAACTTTTTGCGGATACTGAATCCGAAATATATTTACGGAATAATTTATTAAACCAATATTGTCATCATGAAGTACATTACCTATTTATTACTTACTTTTATATTGTTTGTTGCTTGCGAAGCCGATAAAGATATTAACGAAGAATCTCAATTGGCTCTTAGTAAAACATCTTGCGAATTGACTAATGCAACCAACTATATCATTATAGATGTTACACAAGGTGCAGGCGAATATACTGTGAGTTCATCAAACGATGATGTTGCAAAAGCGACAATAGATAACACCACGCAACCAGCCAAATTATATATCTTTGGTTTTAATATCGGTAAAGCAGAGATCACCGTAATTGACAAAAACAAGAATAAGGCAAACGTTAATGTAACCATCAACCAAGCTATTTTAACCGTTGTGCCCTTTTATACATTAGTGTATCTTAAAACTGGAGACACGAAAGAGTTGAATCCGCAATTACAAAACGACATTGAATATCTTTTATTTAGTGCAAATGACGGTATTGCGAAAGTAACAGGATACACCGATAGTACAATATGGGTAACTGGGATGAGTGCAGGCAAGTGCGAGATGACGATTACTAAAGATATTGTGCGACCAATTATGTTTTATGCTGTTGAAGTTTTTGATACATTACCTTTGTTAATAGATCGGAATAATATACAAATGAGACAAGGAAGCGAAATGGAATTTCATGTGTTTTGTGGCAACGGAGGTTATGTGATCACACAAGATGTGTTACCAAATTTAGCTGAAGTCGAAATATTACCATACACTCCAGCCCGAAATGAATTAGCAAACAACGCTAAAACAATAAAGCTAAAAGCAGTATATGCAGGAACAACGGTATTAACCATTACTGATTCGCAAAATAAAACAGTGAGCATCAATTTACTTATTCAAGAATAAGGACTGCTTATGACGAAAAAGAAAAGAGTTTGTCTTCTAGGAGACAGACTCTTTTTGTATTTATTTAAGTAAGTATGACGCGCTTCTTTCGGAAGATTCAAATCGCCCACAATACGATTGATCCAAGTATTAACGTTTGAGACAAGCATGCCTCATGTTGCTACTATCTCGCTTGCACCAAGCGAAGCGAGATGGTAGCAACATGAGGCATCCGAATTGGTTGCCCCCACTCGAATTGCCGATGCCAAGCGCCAATCAATATTGGTTAGCCAAATCATTTATCATATTGGGTGATTACGTAAAAACAAAAGACCGAGAGCAAGCACAAGCTACCTATAAAAGCATTCTTGAAGGCTATACCAACAAAACAGATGGTGTACATGAAATTAGATGCAATGCGCTAGTATCACAAACGGGTGCATTTGACTGTCGAATTTAGTTTCAGCAAAAGTTCGCTGGGTCATCGAAGTCGTATGTCAGCAGTATTTTCGGCATAACGAATTAGGACATTGTTCCGTTGAAAGCAAGCCCGACTCGGGCTTTAGCCCAAATGCCATTCATTTTATAACACAGGCAATTTTATTGTTTCGAGACTCACTGGTCCGATCAGACCAGAAGCTGGAAGAGGGGTATCGGCATGATGATGATTGATAAAGATATAGGTCTGACGTTCTTCTTTCGGAAGATTCAAATCGCCCACAATCCGATTGACCCAGGTATTGACCACTTCTACCTTGATCTCGTTATTGCCTTCTTTTACAAAATCGGTAATGTTTAGCGTATAAGGGATGGTCCATGCCCCGCCTACATATTGTCCGTTGATGCTGATTTTCGCCATAGCACCCACTTTGTTGAGATTGAGTACCAGCGTTTCACCCTGTGCGGGCCGATCAATGGCAAGCTGCGTTACGTAAGTAGCAGTTCCCGAAAAATATTTAATAGAATCATTGCTCATGGTCGATAAATCCTGAAGTGTAGTCATCTTCACTGGGCGCGGATTGCGTGTTCACCTCAACAGTGCGTATCGATTTTGGATAATTGGCTTCTATGGCATTGGCTGTCGGTTTTTCTTTATCCTTGAAAACAATAAATACACTTTCGGTATTGTCCAAACGGATCGGAACCACTGTTGTTTGTTGTTTTTGCACATAAGCTGGAAGTTTGCGTGTTTCGCCAGTTAATGGTATCCACAATTCGGGTTGCTTGCCTGCTACTCTAAATTCAAAATCAGTTTCAATGATGCCCTCTCCCTGATTCGAAATCATGTAAATATCCATATCGCCATCTACTTGGTGTCCGTAGTAAATGGGCGTTCCAGTGGGTGTCTTGCAATCCTCAAGGCAGCCAATTTGTTCAAATACTGTCTTCAAGTCCACTCCTTGAAATATGATTCCTTTGCCATATGCACGTTGAGTCACTGTTTTGCCATCAATGTCTCCCCACATTTTTTGAGCCAACGCACGAACAGCATTATCAGCTTCTGGTTGATTCTCCAAACTGGGCGAGTATTCGGGTGCAGGTACCACAATCACAGCTCCGTCGGCTACCAATTGCGCTATTTTATTTAATAATTCGGGACGCATGGTTTTCAATCTAGGCAAAACAAGTACGCTGAATGTTACACCGTGAGGCAGACGCAGTTTGCCATCTTTGAAAGTAAGATCACGAATGATGACTTCGGCATTAATGTGTTCGAACTGATAACCCTCGGGCAAGGCAGGTTCTTGAATACCCACCATTTTGGGTGCGTCTTCTCCAATAAAGTAAGTCACGTCTGCCTGATACCAACCTTGACGCATCATGTAATTGCAACGCTTGATGTGGGTGGTGTACAGGTCCATGTGCTTGAACCAAATATTATTGCGATCGAACTCAGTACCGAACCAGGCATTCGAACCAGGAAGCCTTTCTTCGCTGGCTTGCTGAATAAATAGATGCAGTACCGTATTGTTGATCCCAAATGTGGAGAAACGATCCATACGCTGTTTCAAGAAACTTGGCGTATGCAAATAAGCTGACCCTGCACTGGTGCTTGTTTCAGAAGAAACCAATTTTTTGCCATAGATGTGTGCGCACGAGGTAGCTAAGCGGTTTTCGATCTCACCATAATGATCTAAGACCCAAAACTCCCCACCGATTTCATCTGACTGTCCACCATATTGCAAGAACTCGCCAGGGAAACCCCCATGACCGTAATTCTCGAGCCATGTGATCAAGCCATGCTTGTGGGCAATGTCTCGCATACCGCCTGCATATTCATACGAAATTCGATCTGCCACCAAACGGCGTAAATCCCAAAGAAAGGCATCCGAATTGCGCTGGCTTTTTACCACAATGCCATTGAGTACTGGTAAATAGGGTGTAGGATCGTAGCCATATCGCTGTTTGAAGATCGGAATTAAATCATCGGTAAAGTTCTGACCTCCTACTTCGTAACTATCTTGCACCACTACTTTAAACGTTTTACGGTCTTCGGCAGGAATGCGTCTTAAAATATCGCCAATATAGGCATCGAAATGGGTTTCTGCATGTTTTCTACTCATTTTATCTACCTCATATCCTGTTGCTTCAGGACTTGCGGGTTCGTTGTACACACCTGTGGGTGCCATCCCTGTGCGAAGCACCAACCATTCGCCTGCAGGAGCTTCCCAGTCCAAAGTTCCGTCAGCCGACAATTTGTCAGAAATATCCAATACCTGATCTGGGTTCAAAGCAAATTCGGTATGATCTGCTTCTGGCTGTACCCTCCAAAGATACTCATCCCAAGTGGGGACTTCTGTTTGGAACAATTTCGCTAAAGATTTTTCTTTGAAACGTTCAACATGTGGAACCGATGACAAGCTTATTTCGGCAATACCTGTTTGCGTACTTGTTGTTTTGAATACCAATCGAAATGCTTTCGCAGTTGTGGGCGCAAGGGTTATGGCAATATCGGAATAGGGATCGAATCCAACTTTATTCCATGGTCTGACGCGACTCACCAGAAATTCGCTAACAGTGTGGTATGTGCCATCGGTATTTTGCGTCTGCAATTCCACATCGGTATGGATAGGTTGCGCTGTGGTGCGGATCACAATACTGCGTGCGGTAAATTCTTTTTGGAGTTTAAAATCGATGTTTGCCCCACCTTCTCCTGCAAAAGAGGTGCCTGTGCTGATATCCCCATCGGTTAGGTTTTCGATATTTGCGGTTTTGGGTATCATCGAAATGGATGCGTTTTTGCTGTTCAAGATGGTGCCTTCGGGAGTGGGGTTGGGAAATGCCAGCACCTTTACGTCTTCAAAAAATTCGGTAGGTGGTTTCATTTTAACCGATACCTTTCCTGGCCCTTTGACCACCGTTTGCGAGAAGGCTAAATAACGCATGGTTTGTTGTGCCGATATCCACGACCCTCCTGATTGGCTCCAGCCTGGGGAATTGAATATACCGATCTCGATATCCAGTTCGCCAGCCCTCTTCAATACTGCATGGGTGATATCCCACCACTCATCACTCATGAATTTTACCTTATAAAGACTATTAGGATCGCCAGTTCCTGTGCCGCCTATGTTGGCAATAAAAGCACGGTTGATGCCCGCAACTTTCATGGCATCAAGGTCTTTGAGGACACCCTCTTTGGTGATATTTCCTTCTATCCAATACCAATATACCGCAGTTTGTACGGAAGAGGGCGGTGTTATAAACTCCGATTTTAATTTTGAGTAATTTTCGGTTTCGCTACAGGCAACAAATAGCCATAGGCAGGCTATTGCGGCAAATAATTTTTTCATAAGACATTGTTGTATTTAAGTGTTTGCGTGTTTCGATGTTTTTTTGGTATTGGAATTAGGGAAAACAAAAAGTACCTAGAGGGTTGTACACTTTCTAGACCTTTACCAATAAATTATATGATTTATAATCAACGCTTTATGTGAAATAGATTGGGTTTCTATTTAACATACTGGCTATTATTGTACAAATCATTCTCAAAGCGTTTGGAGGTGTTTTGCGTTTGCGTGTGTTTTGGTATTACTATCATGTATTAATTTGTTAAATTAGATTTGCTAAATGTTCGTTGTTTAAATTAGCATTGTTGCTGGTTGTTCTTTTCAAAGGCAAAGATAAGGGGACAATTCTATTTTGGGTTGTAATAATTGATTTAAGTACTCGAATATCTGACAGTCCGATGGGAGCATTTCAAATTGTCGCAGAAGAGGTTTATTCGGAGGCCTCATGTTGCTGCAATCTCGCTTCGCTCGGTTGTGCCAAGAAGATTTAGCGATCTAAGCTAAAACATGCTGTATTAGAGATGGTGGAAGTTTGTGTACCACAAACCTGATCCACCGAAAACACCTTACGAGAGGGGTTTTCAAACCGCCACTACAAGCGGAGTAATCCAAAGGTGATGAACGGATGTGGAAAAGCGAGATAATATCTTGCAGGTACGGAAAGAAGAGATGAATGAAAATGAACCGTTATTGAGGTAAAACGACTAAGGCATTGATAAAAGTATCGGATTGATTTCCTGTTTCAGCCCATGATGTATTTTGATGGTGCAAAGATACCACTTATTTGACTTATACGTTAAAAACCCGAAACCAATATTTATTTGTTGATTTCGGGCTTGATATTTAAATAAACGATGTTCCTAATGTATAACCGTTGTGAGTGCCCCTCTTCGAGGCGTGGTTTGTTAGCTTCAAGTTAATCCCCACATTGCGTGTGGGGTTAAGCTTGTAGCTAATCTAAAAAAAAGAATTTGTTGTATCTCATTTCTGATTTCTTTTTTGCAATTTGCCTACAATAAATGTAGAGGAAATTTTTTGTAATGATAATTTTATTTTAGTGTAAGCCACTCCCTTTTTTGTGACATGCTCAAAGTCCACTTCTTTTTGTATTTCACCAGTATAAGGATTCCACAATTCGGGTGTAATGGCTCCTCGCATACATATTTCGGTGGTGAGTGGGTAGTCGGTGGAATTGGTCACAAAGTAGATTTCCTTTCCGTCTTTTTGTTTGTGTATATAATTGACATAGCCTACCTCTCTGTTTTCGATGGAACTATTGGCAAAAAGCACATCAGTACTTAACTCCATTTCGGCAAATGCTTTCTCCAGATTTTCTTTGCTCGCTATGGCTACAAAAGTGGCTTTACCTCCTTGCGGATTATTGACACGAATGTCAGTAATGAGCGTATCTGCCGAATTCACACCAAATATCCCCAACATCAGATCTCGTACTTCCTTATCTCGTCCAAATTCTGATGATCTACTGGGTAAGGAGGATGTTGCAATTACCTTCCCCCCTTGATCATAATATTTTTTGATGGCCTTTAATGTCTCTGCCGAAATTACTTCTCCACCAGGCATTAACACTACTTTATAGGACTGTACATTGATGGTATTGTTTAATTTAAGCTCCTTGCCATCTATCACGATCTTCCCATTACACAAATTTTCAGGATGGATGTAGGTAAAATCACGATGGAGTTGATTGGTCAACAGATTGCTTAAATCACGGTGATTGACATGCTGTGGCAACCAGTTTGCTACAGGCAAATCCGCTTGATCATCTCGATTGATGTATGTTTCTGCTTGAATAGCAGTGATGGGCCAAAGTAGCGCAATATCCGAAACTCGGCTTCCGCCCTGTAACATCATACACGATCGAGCAATGTATGTACTGTACGTGGGCAATGCTTTTCCCAATAGCGGATTTTGATGCGAGATCAATGGCGGGATTCTGATTTTATCGGCTTCTGGATTATACCACATGCCGTGCGGCACAATGAAATTAATCCCTCGCGCCATTACCTCCATCGCTACTCGGTAGAGCATTACCGAATCGGTATTGGCAGGGAAGGCGCCGTATATTTCGGCACCTACTTCGGGTTTATCACCGAGGTCGGCAGCTGAACTGATTTGTTTGAACCCATGAATTCCCCGTCCATAAAAGAAAATGGCGTCCATTAGGGGAATTTGTGTATGTCGATAATATTTCAATATATCGCCGTGGGCAACCACACTATTGGGACTGTAGTTTTCGGGTGGGTGTCCCATACTTCGCAGCTTGTGTTTAGCCGACCATTCGGATACTTTTCGGACATAACCCTCAGTCATCAGTTCCGATCGGATATCAAAGAAAGCCACCCGAGCAGCTTGTGTTTCTGCGCCAATATTGTAGAACAGTGCTGGATAGTACAAAGCTGGGTTTTTGCCATATTTCGATTTGAACAAGGCCGTAATGGCAGGTGTCCAAACGTTTTCTTGATGCACAAAACCCACATCGTCATAAAATGTTTTGGTGATTACGTTTCCAAAATACGAACTGAAACGTTTGGCATACTCGTCGTAGGTCATGCTTAGCACTTTATCAACAGCTTCGGGCTGCATAAAATCAACATGATTGCCTTTGTTGAATTGACAGCCGAAAAACATGACCCGCCAATCGCCAGCAGGTGCATTCCAGCTTAATTGCGATTTGTTCAAGAACGGTTCCAAGTCGATCACCTCAAGTGTGGATAAATTCATGGCAGAAACAGCCATCAATAGCGAAGTGTCTGTCCGTGTAAGTCGGATTTGTTTCGGTCCTTTAACAATCACTTCCTCTTTCACCATAAACTTCTGCATGTATTGAGGATATTCCTTTTGTAACCTACCACCTGCCGATCCACTGGGAAAATCGACATCGTCATACAAAATCACTTCTGTTCCTTGTTGTTCCGACGCTTTCAGAATGTCTGCGTAACGATCAAAATAAGCATCACTCAAGTAAGTGGGGCTTGTGCCAGGACATGGCAAGCCCGTCCCCCATTGTTTATGGGCATTGATGGGCAACACCGTTGCCCCTCCAAAACCAGACAATTGTTATCAATAAGATAATTGATGTAATGGATTTCATGTAATTGTATTTTTTGAATATGTAAAAATGTGTATATTTGTCGAGTTAAATAAGTACGACACAAGATTTAACGGCACACGTAACAATCAGAGACTAACGGCCCGCAACAAAATCTTGATACGTGTGTCGTTAAGTCTTGTGTCGAGTTAATGTTGATCACTAAAAAGAATAAATATGTTAGTCATAAGCGAACGTCAATTTACGAAAGAAACACCTAAATATTTGCAATTGGCTAAAGAGCAAAGGGTTGTTATTAAGAGTGGCAATACAGAACTTGAACTCAGTAAAAAGAAAAACATGATTACTGAAGAGGATCTAGCAAGAGCACTGACTGGTGACGAATTGTTAGAACGAGTTCTTCCCCGTATAGAAGCGATGTATGAGCAATGAAAGTTTTGTACAACCCGAAGTAGAAGCCTTTTTGATAGAACTTTCTCAAATACTTTATGACAAAAAAATATTTTGGGTTTAAAAATGATGCGAAGCAATATGTAAGCGATATGATTGCGGAAATAAATTTGTCCTTAGATTCAAAACTAAAAAAAGAAGCTCCAAAATATTTTAGTCGATACGGTGAAGGCTTGTTTTATGCCACATACAGAAAAAACAAACAGACTTCATGGTATGTGTTTTTTCATTGTACAGACGATACATACCTAGTGCGATACATAGGGAAAAAGTGGGGTGAATTTGTGATTGCATCACGATTTACGTAATGATACAACTACGCAAATCGCATTACGTGATACGCAACTACAATGCTTTTTTCAAGCCCTCCCATTTCTCAGTCCACGATCCATCTTGAGGAAACCCAGGGACGTGAATATCTGGCGCACCGTCCCAGCCAGCAACCATCAGTGCTACAGCATACAAAAGCCCACCGTTACCAGGGAAATAAGGAAATGGAGACCCTACACCACCAACCAAGCCATGTTCGTCAAACGAGAATGATTTGTTGTATTCCAACAGAAAGTCTACCGCTCTGTCCTTGTGTCCCAGTTTGGCTGCGCGCATGGTCAACATCGGAAAGTCCCAGCCCCAGGTTTTATCAAAGTTCCAGGTTTCTTGTACTTTCAAAAAAGTCCGCTCCATTGTTGGCACATCTACACCATCGCCAGGCAATACGCCATAGGCACCAATAAGTGCGGGATGTTCAAAATTATAATGTGTCCACATTCCATAAATTCCCTCCCAATGCACATACAAGCCATCCTGTATGGGAAGTGACGATAATTTCTTTCTCACTTTTTCGTATTCTAGGTTCGGTTCTAAGCCCTGTCGCTTTCGCCAATCTTGAGCTATGCACAAACCTGTTTTCCAATAACTAAGCTCGAAAGTGGGATTGTAAGTTTTCCGAGGACGGGCATTTTCTCCTACAACTTGTAATGGATAACCTAAAATATAGCGATCTTCTCTTTTATCAAAATAAGCATACAGAGCCATAAAGTCGGCGGTTTCCGATACCACGTCTTTCCATTTCTCAAGCGTTTCCTTGGTTGGATGTGCCCGATAATCCAATTCAGCATAAAAAATAGAATGTGGCTGTTGCCATATCAGCATCGGGATAATCTCGTGGGTAAATTTCCACCAGGCATGGTCGCCTATTGTTTTTGGTCAACGCACTCCCTTGTATCCTTGTTCGGCAGCTTTCTTTTTGTATGTCTCCAAATTGTTGGGAAAAATCTCATACATTTTGTTGACTAACGACCACCGATCCCACAAAGCGTAATGTGAGCTATGCCACCATATCATTTCATGATGATATTTGCCCCACCAACCATTGTTCACCAATCCACTTTCTTGTGGAGGCAAAGACCCCGCTTCGTTAACCGCCATCACATATTGCGATAAAACAATGCGTCTTTCGAGTTCCTTCCATCTGGGATCTTTACTTTCAGATAGATCAATCGCTCCACCACTTTTCCAAAAAGCTTCCCAATGCGTAGCGCTTGCCTTTTGGGTCTGCGTAAAAGTAGGAAGAATGGAGTTGTCGGCAGTTTTGTCAAAACAAATCACCACATTTATTTCATTTTTGCTGGTAGCTGGTAGTAGTTCATATTGATGATCTTCGGTTGATTTCAATGTAGCTGTTTGATCCCAAATCATGCGTACATCATAATACGAAGCGTCCATCGTGCGGTGGAAATTTGCCGAATTTTTATGGATCGTCATCTTTGTCTGATGCTTTTGGGGACTGTCCCAATCGGCTCCATTACTGAATTCTTTCGATGCAGCAAAAGGGAAACGGATAAAAATACCGATACGTCCATCTGCTACTTTTTTCGATTGAATTTTCACCGCTATGGCATCTTTGCTGGGGTGACCGATGGTGGTAATCGTGACCAATTCGCCATCGATACTGTATTCCGAACTGGCAACACCTGTCCATAAATCCAGCTTTTGAACGGGTTTCTGCAAATCGTCCAAAGAAACTGCCGTTCCGTCTTTCTTTTTCAGAATCAAACCTATTCGTGCTAAATTCAGTCGATGTGGATTGGCAACCATCCATTGAGTCAGTGCTTTTTGATCAGGATTTGGAAGATCATACCGTACCAATCGCCCTTGCGTATCCCACTGCTGACCTTTGAAGTCTTCGGGAGTTTGGTAATCAGGCAAAGGAAACGAATGCCAGCCCCAGTTGGACATAGTCGTGGCACCATCGTTAAAGGTTTGAAGCCCCGTAATATCAAAACCGAATGCAAATTCGCCATTACCTACTTGCGTGGGGCCTTGAATATCCCTTGAAGTAATCATTAAGTTATGGCGGGTTACCAGTGCCTTGCGATCAATTTTTTGACTGTATGCAGGCATGGTCACACACACAATCCATAAGAAGCGTATAAATTTATTTTTCATCTGGTCTTTTTTCGCTTAATGCCCTAGGGGTGCAAGCCCCTAAGACAAAAGCAAATAATTATTATTTCTCCATCAATACACTGGATTTTGTTTTAACGAGTTTAGACTTTTATCGATCTCGGTACGTGGGATAGGAAGCACATAGTGATGCTCTAAAAAAGTGCGTTTCAATAAGGTTTCTATCTTATACGTTTTGGTGCCATCATCCAGCTTGTTGATATTGACCCTTAAAAGATCCTTTTTTTCAGTATCCATTGCAATCTTCCATCGACGAACATCATAGAAACGATGTTCTTCAAATGCAAGTTCTACTCGGCGCTCGTTTTGGATGCGTTTCCGCAAATCGTTGCCAGTGCAGGTGACCGGAATGGCTGGCATCATAACACTTTTACGCGATCTGACTTGTCGGAGGTATTCTCGTGCTACATCTTCTTCTCCCATCTCGAACTTTGCTTCGGCATAATTAAGGAGAATTTCGGCATAGCGGAAATAGATCCACGGATTGGTTTGGTGAATGGTAATGCCAGTTAAGGGGGAGTTTTCGTCAATAAATTTCTTGAGACAATAACCCGTTAAAGATGCATTCCAACCACCAACACTACTTTGAGGAGAGTCGTTACCACCGTAATAAGTTTGGGTTTCTCGATCTGCCCACATCGAACCATCATAAAGTATGGAGGCGTAAAAACGAGGATCGCGACCCACATACGGATCATTTGCATTATATCCCGATGTCGCATTTAGCAACAACGTTCCATCGGTTTGTTCAATATAAGGCAACTCGCCAGTGGCAAACATTTCATAAGCATTGACCTGATTTTGAGTTGGAGCAATGGCTCCACTGCCACCAGATCCATTCCGACCTGCACTCCATTGGAAATTGTTTGAACTTGCTGAAGTAAAATACCTTGCAAAGATAATCTCATCATTGTTTTTCATAAAGGTTGCCTGATAGTCGTCCTGCAATTTATAGACTCCATCCAAAAGTACAGCTGCTGCGTCTGCGGCTTTTTTCCATTTACCAATATCTTTAGTTGGATTGTTCAGCGGACTAGCAGCATATAAAAGTACTCGGGCTTTAAGTGCCATACAGGCATGCCCAGAAGCGCGTCCCTCTTGATCAGCAGGTTGTTTCGCAGGTAATAGCAGTATGGCTTCATCTAATTCTTTTACAATAAAATCAACACAAGCATCATAACTGTCCCTCGAAACACTGTAATCTTCATTCAAGCCATACACCTTAGTAATAAGGGGGACACCGCCATATAAACGAATTAGATTGGCATAAATAAAGTACCGGATGAATTTCATTTCGCCAATAGATGCTTTTTTGAAAGCCTCGTCAACAGGAGCAGCGTCTATTTTGGCAAAGAAAGTGTTAATCTTTCGGATATAGCCATAGGCATAAGTCCACTGATGCATATTGGTGGTCATACTGGTGACATTATCGGAAGTGATTTTGCCTTCTTGAAGTTCCGCATAGCCTCCATTGTTGTGTCTATTGTGTACCTCGTCACAAGTGGCAGCGATCATCTTATCTGAGTAACCTTGCTGAATGGCAAGGTAGTTTCCGTTAACATACAGTTGAAGAAGTGCCTGATCGGTCCAAGTATAGGCTTCCGATATTTTGTCTAATGGGGTTAAATCCATTATATTGCAAGATACTAAACAAGCAATAGCAAAGCTAATAAAATACTTTTTCATGTCTAATTTGTTTAGAAAGTTAAATTGATTCCAAAATTAAATACACGTTGTTGTTGGTAGTACCAAAAATCTGACGTTTCAGGATCAAAACCAAGATCCTTCATGTGATCATAGATCACAAATAGATTATTGCCACTTACCGACAATCGTAAGGCTTGAAGTTTAAACTTTTCACATAGTGATTTGGGTAAATTGTAGCCTAATTCAACATTCTTTAGACGTAAAAAGCCAGCATTCAGCGTCCATTGTGTTGAACTATATTGTCCTTGACCATTGTTATCCAATGTATTCGAATTGGCCCGAGGCATGCTTGCATTGGTGTTATCTGGCGACCAACGATCTTCAGCACGCCAACTCAAGAAATTACCAAAAGATGGATTCAGTGCAGGAAACCAACTTTGGAAATGTTGAATGGCGCGTTCCTGGCCCCGAAGCAATATGGATAAGTCAAATCCTTTGTATTCGAAATTAGCCGAAAAACCAAACACAATCTCTGGCGTGTTCGTTTTTGTTGTCCGCATTCGGTCAAGCGAATTGATTTCATTATCACCATTTACGTCTTCGTATCGGATATCGCCAGGTACAGCACCTGCTAGATGTGGATAATTATCGACGGCCGCTTGATCTGCAAAAATGCCGATGGCTTGATAGCGAAGTTCCGACCCAATGGGTTTCCCTGTAGCCAATTGATACTGCTCGGCAGCAGGTTGCTCGTCGCTAAAAACCACCTTATTTCGAGCAAAAGACACATTTCCTGTAAGGTTGTATTTTAATTCGTGTCGCCTATTTGCATGAGACAATACCAATTCAAATCCCTTGTTATCCACAATACCGATGTTTTCGTCAGGCAAACTCATTCCTGTATAATCGGGTATCACAG
>JAGWCC010001684.1:0-16327 GCA_022651775.1 Drusus annulatus | reverse complement strand
CCCATCGATAATTGTGCCTGTGTTTATCCAGTCGGTTATCAACACAGGTTGGAGCGTAAATCCTGTCTTGGTCACTGTGACATTAATGGTATAAATCTTGCCCCGTTCAAACTCAATTGATTTGTGTAACTTAACGGAATAGAGCTCCGTGTTGAGTTTGAAAACCAGGTCACGAATGGTGAATGAGTTGGCGGCCTGGGGAATTATCAGTGCCTCATACCTAGCACCAACGGTGATTGTGCGAGGGGTGAACTCCTGGGTGATGAAGTTAGCAAAGGAGCCATCGGTCAGATTGAAATCAGCTCGCACAGGCATACCAATAACTGAGACCTGCAACTGGTTTAGAGATGGAACGTTGTTGTTCTTTGAGACATTGATCACCATCTTACAAAGTTGGTGTTTGAAATCGATACCAATAATAGGGATCGACCCATTGACCCCCATTGCATTATTGCTATATAGCAGATCTATTTCGGCCGGTCTAGATTGTTGGGAAAGGTCAACAGGATATACAAAATTATCTACCTGCCCCACTGCCACTCCCGTTTGGCGATGGGGATAGTAGCAAATAAAGTCAACACTGCCAACCAACGGAAATTCAATTGGTTGTCCTTGGTCAGCAAAAATAAATTGGGTTGATAGAGCACTATTTTCTGCCGTATATCGACGGTTATTTTCCAGCAGCTCAGCAACATTATCTATGTTACCTCCGGCTGTGACCATAAACACACCAACGTCATCTCCTGCCGCCCAGGTCTGGTCCACAACCCTGGTCTGTGCCCCAATAGATGAGCAAAATTGCACCTTCACCCTTGGCTTGTGTGCTTCGATCTGATCTGACTGCTGGCATCCAACAAGCAGAACCAGAGCAATAAGGTTGGATAATATAATTCTCATACTTTGAACAAAATTTAGAAACTGTTTGCACATTTAGTCAGCAATCTCTTCTAGTGTAGTCCCTGAGCTCCAGTTTGTGATGGTTCCCGAGACCTGGGTGCCAGATTTGTTGATTGTTACATTGTAGCTATACTTTTTGCCACTCACGAAATCTCTATCTATAGCCCACTTAAATAGATTGTCTCCAATCTGGAACTCAACAATTTCATCTTTTGTGGGCTGAGGAATCAAAATTGCCTCTGCAAATGTGGCACCTGCAGACTTCAGAGCCAGAATATCCGCATCTGCTGGCTCCACAACAAACGATTCGTCCACAAGGCTAAAAGTTGCCTGCTTACTGACCCTTTTAATGGTCACCACCGCACTCTGAACATCACTCAGGCTCACCCCATCGCCAGGGATCAGGTTAAACTCCACCTTGGCGAGTTTGTGGCTAAAGGTCAAATCAACAGCAGGATTTAATCGACTAAGCCCCTGTGCATTTGAACTATAAAGCAGGTCTATTGCCTTTTGAGATGACTGATCTGTGGTGTTTATGTTGTATAGATAATCAACCGTAATTTCTGTTGTGTGGGGGTAGTAGGCAACGAAGTTTACCAAAGATCCATCGACTGGAAAGTAGATTTTATCCCCCTCAGCGGCGGGACTAAAGCTACCCAAACTGCCGGTTGCAGTTCTATATTGTCGATTACGGGCCAACTCAGCAATGGAGAGATCTGAGAGTATGGAGTCGTTTGTCATGTAGATCCCAATCTGGTCTTGATCCTGCCACAGGTTATTAACAACCCGGGTGGGCTGAACATTGATACCAGAATGGAATTTGACCAAAATGGGTGCGTTGGGATCGGACACCAGCCGCTCTTTCACACAGCCCAGAGTAATTAAAATTGCCAGACAAACAGAAAAAAGGTATCTATTTTTCATAACCACGCGGTTTTTGTAGATGGAGAGAAAATTAAGGATCAGATAGAGCTAAAAAATACAACAATAATTATTCTTCATTACTTATATCTACAAACGTAATACAAAAACGGTGGAAAACCAAATTACCTCTAGGGGGCAACTACACAAAGCAGAGATCCCGAATGGTTTTCACCATTCGGGATCTGAGTTTGGTTGTGATTAAGTAATTGATGATATTTATTTATCCATTATTGGAGAGTTATTTTGGATTAGATTTTTCACCTCAAAACGCAGGCTTAGCGGGCTAAGTTGAGGCTTTGAGGTGGAAAAGCTGCCCAAAAGAACGGACAAGAATGGATAAATAAATGTGGGAAATTACTTAATTACTGCCTCTAGTCTGCAATTATATCAATTACCTCACCACTATTCCAATCTATAATTGTACCCGTAACCACAGCACCAGTCTTGTTGATTGTAACATTGAACTGATACTTTTTACCCTCTTCAAAGTCTCCATCGTAGGTCCAAGTGAAGGTTTGGTCTATGATTACGAATTGCACCACTGTTCCCGAAGCCAACTGAGGGATAATAATTGCCTCATTCAAGGTTGACATACCTGCATTGTAGGCCTGAACGTCCTGTTTCAAACCACTTCCCTGGACAGTTAGTAGCCCTGGACCTGCAAGTGATAGCGAAGCCTCTGTCTCAAGGTTTGAGATGATAACCTTTGTACTCTGCAAGTCGGTCATCGTTGTTCCTGCTCCCGGCTTGAGGTTGAACTCAATTTTTGCCATTTTGTGACTGAATACAAGAGGCACATTGGTGTTATACTTTGAGTAGCTTGATGTTCTGGTTACCATCAAATCTGTAGCCAAGCCCACTGTTTGATCAGCTGTTGAAAACTCAATTGTGTTTCCATCTACCAGCATATCTGTGTATGGATAGTATGCAACAAACTCAACTTGATCACCATTGTTTGGGAAGTATAACAAATCCTGAGAGGGTGCGTCGAAAGATACACTTGCTCCTGATGTTGCCGTAGAGTACATTGAGTTGGGTAATCCAATGTAGTTTCCAGACTCAACTGCTTGACCTGGCTTTACCATAAACACCCCAATCTGATCGCCTGCTTCCCACTCCGCTCCAATTGCACGTGTCTGTTGAACACTAATTCCAGACCTAAATTTAACTGCCACTGGTCCATTGTTGTCTATTGTCTCTGTGACATTCTTGTTACATGAACTAAGAACTACAACTGCAAGTGAAAGTGCAAATTTCATCTCGTGTTCGGAACAATCGTATTGTTAAATGACATTTTAAAACGTTACGATTCATAAAAATATTGTACAACTTACAATTAATCTCTAAATCTAATTAGCCTATATAATAGTAGTTACGACCTTGAACTCAATATGAAAATGTAACGAATACAAACGTAATGGCAATATCAATTATTGCGTAACTGGCCAATAAGTGATAAAGAAATGTTGGAAATGTTGGAAATTTATGAATGTATCAAACAGTTTCTAATAGAAGCCCCATAAAAAAGGTGTGGTAAACCTGCTGGTTTACCACACCTCAAAATCTGCGTACACCTTTTAAGTAATGAAGAGTAATTATTGTCGTATTTTTTGAGGGTTTTTAGCGAGTAGCTTTTTTGACGGCAAGCGGAACTTTAGCGGGCTAAAGTGAGCATTGTCGATAAAAAAGATGCCGCTAAAAAACCAAAAAAAGCGACAATAATTGTTTGGAGTTACTTATCCCTAAAGCTCCACTGCCCACAGCTCTGCCACAGCCAACTCTCTATCCCGATCCGCCTCTAGAGCACTATTCATGGCTGTATATAGATACTCCATCTCCAAGAGATAGTTCAAAAGCGTGATCTCTCCAAGCTCGAATGCCCGTTGCAAAAGCTCTTCAGATCCACAAACCTCCAATGCCAAACGGTAGTCTCTGGCAGCTTGTCCCAATGCCGTGGCTTTGGCGTAGAGGTTCTGCAGCCGACCATAGAATTGAACCCTACTATCTTCCAACACCATTGTTGCAGCAGCTCTGTCAGCCCGGGCCTGCAAAACCCGATTTTTATTCTGCCATAGCGGAATTGACACCCCCACAGAAACCCCCTGGTAGTGCTCACTAACAACCTTTTCGCTAATATAGCCTGCCGAGATTTTGGGTAGGCTCAAGGCTCTACTCAACCCTATCTGCTGCTCACTCAGCTCCACCTGCCCACGGACATACTGCAACACAGGGCTATTCTGCTCAGCCCGAGCATACCACTGTTCAAAATCACTGGGCAAAGGTGTGCACTCAAATACATTGAGATCCATGACAATCTCCAGCCCTCCATTCAAGCGTCTCAACTGGGAGAGTAGCGTCATTTGCTGGCTCTGAACAGTTGTCAGCTGATTCTGGACATTGGCCAGATTGAGTTGAGATTTGTTGTACTCCAAAATGGTTACTTGCCCCAGATCGAGCATCGACTTGTGGGAGGCAGCAATCTGCTTGGCACTCCACAGACGCGACTCATAGAGCCTGGAGAGGGCATTGTAGAGGGTCAGATCTATACAGGTCTGTTTAGCTGAAAGCAGCAGACCAATCCGCTGGGATCGATACTCCAGCTCGGCACAACTATTTTGCAACTTCGAGATACGATTTCGGTAACCATAAGCAGTGGGAAAGTCAAACGACTGACTCACCCGCAGATCTGTGCGGTTGCCAATGCCTCCTGGGCTCCCCCAGAGATAGTTAAACTCCACCTCGGGGTTGTCTAGATAGATACCTGTTCGGTTGCCAATCTTCTGAGCCTCCATCTGTTGAGAGAGTGATTTTAGGGTTGTGCTATTGAGCTCAATTTGACCCAATATCTGGTCATAAGCCCCCTGTGCAGCCGCTGCATAGCTGGCTGTCAACAGTATTATGCTAACTATTAATCTATTCATCGATGCTAGAGTTTGTTTGAATAAGATTTTTCTGCTCTCTGTGATTTACTCGTTTTTGAAGCATCTCATATATAATAGGTACTATATATATATTGAGCAGGGTGGAGGTCAGAAGTCCCCCCAGAACAACCACCGCCATTGGACTTTGAATCTCGTTTCCCGACTTATCACCATTCAACACCAGTGGAATTAGAGCCAAGGCTGCCGTGAGGGCGGTCATCAAGATGGGATTCAACCTATCCAGCGAACCATCAATGATTGTCTGGCGAAGGGGCTTTCCATGGCTCTGCATGCCCTGATACTTGGATATCAGCAATATACCATTGCGAGTTGCAATACCAAAGAGGGTGATAAATCCAATGATAGATGGAATGCTGACAATCCCCGAACTGAAATAGACTGCAAAAACCCCGCCAATAAGAGCCAAGGGCAGGTTCACAAGCACAATTGCTGACAGAGTGATGTTTTTGAATTCACCAAAGAGCAGCAAAAAGATGACAAAGATTGCCAAAATCGAGGCAATCATCAGCGTTCGTGACGCACTCTGAGCACTCTCAAACTGTCCGCCATACTCAACCCTGTACCCCTCGGGCAGTTTGATCTGGGCAGCGACCCTCTCTTTAATCTCTCCCACAACTCCCGCCAAATCACGACCCGAAACATTGGCCGAGACAACAATCTTTCGCTGAACATTCTCACGACTAATCGAATTAGCACCCCCAACCGAGACAATTTCTGCCACCTGCTCAAGGGGCACTTTTCTGCCACTTTGAGTGTCAATCAATGCCGACTTCACCTGCTCAATAGTCTGTGTGTAGGCAGGATCGAGCCTCAGCACAAGGTCATAGCTCCGCTGCCCCTCATAGATTTGGGACAGAACTTCGCCAGAAAAGGCCAGCTCCACAAAGCGATTGAACTGCTCAATTGTAATTCCATACCTAGCAAGCATGCCTCGTTTGGCACGGATTTGCAGCTGCGGAGTCTCGGTTTGCTGCTCAACTGCAACATCAACTAATCCCTCAATCCCCTCAATTGAGCCCTTAATTCGATTGGCAATCAAGAACATATCACTAAGATCGGTTCCAAAGAGTTTGATGGCAATATTAGCTCGTGTACCCGAAAGCATGTGGTCAATTCGGTGGCCAAGCGGCTGACCAACCGTTGAGGCAACACCAGGAATCATGGACAACTTGCCCCTAACATCTGCCATAAACTGATCCTGGGTTCGATCACTGAGCATGAATTTAACATCGATCTCCGAACTATTTGGAGCCTGAGAGTGCTCATCAAGCTCTCCACGGCCGGTGCGACGAGCCGTTCCGCTCACCTCGGGAATAGACATCAGCTCGGTCTCGATCATGTTGCCCAGTGCATCTGATTGATCCAGAGTCACCCCAGGCTTGGTAACAGATGAGATGGTTAAAGAACCCTCATTGAACTCAGGCAAAAAACTCTGCCCCATGGTGAAAAACAGCCCTAGGGCGACAAAAAACAGGACAATGGTTGGATATAGCACCATCTTCTTGTGAGCCATCACCCAGGTGAGGGTGCTATGGTAGAAGGCAGACAGTTTGCGGGTGAGCCAGCTATCCTTCTGCTTCTTGTCCAGGTATTTATCGCCCGAGAGCATCATTCTACACAACAACGGGGTGACAGTCATGGCCACAATCAGCGACATAAACAGCGAAACAATGTAGGCAACACCCAGGGGTTTCAACATTTTCCCCTCCATGCCCGAAAGAAAGAAGAGCGGAATGAACGCCACAATGATGATAAAGGTGGCATTGAGAATTGAGGCTCGGATCTCCACCGAGGCATTGAACACAACCTTCACCACAGATTCGCGCTGGCCCACAGCCTTGAGGTGGTTGTGCCGCAACCGCTTGTAGACATTCTCCACATCAATAATGGCATCATCAACCAGCGATCCAATAGCAATACACATACCCCCCAGGGTCATTGTGTTGATGTTCATTCCCAACAGATAGAGCACAATAACTGTCCCCAACAATGACAATGGAATTGCAATAACCGAAATTACAGTGGTTCGGAAACTGGCAAGGAACAGAAACAGAATTATTACCACAAAGATTGCCCCCTCCATCAACGAGCGACCAACATTGTTGACCGAGGCCTCAATGAAATCGGCCTGACGGAAGATGCGTGTATCCATTCGAACATCATTGGGCAACGATTTTTGGATCTCCGCCAAGTTGCGTTCAATGTTTTGGGTCACCACCAGTGTGTTGATATTGGGCTGTTTGGAGACAGAGATGATCACCGCCTGTTGGGCATCTTGAGAGGCATGCCCCATCTTCATGGCCACACCAATCTCCACTCGAGCAACATCTGATACAACAATTGGACTACCGCCTTGACTCTTGATAAATGTGGCTCCAAGCTGCTCCAGATCATTTGTACGAGCCATGCCACGAAGAGCATACTCATTGCCATAATCACGCACAATTCCACCCGACGAGTTGGAACTCATACTGCTCACCACCGCCTCCAACTCACTCATGATCACCTGATAGGCATTCATCTTCACTGGGTCTGCCAAGACATGATACTGCTTGAAGTCGCCACCAATAATGGTCACCTGCGACACCCCACCCGTTGCCAAGATAGCAGGTTTTATGACCCAATCGGCAAGCGTTCGAAGCTCCATCATCGATGTTGAATCGGACTGAAGACCGATAAACAGAATCTCACCCATAACACTAGACTGGGGAGCAAGAGTGGGGCTAATACCTGCAGGAAGCGTACCAGCAAGGGTCACCATCTTCTCACTAACAATCTGGCGAGACTTGAAAAGATCTGTTCCCCAATCAAACTCAACCCAGACAAAAGAGTAGCCCTGCATGGAAGATGATCGCACACGCCGCACATTTGTTGCACCATTTACTGCCGTCTCAATGGGGTAGGTCACCAGACGCTCCACCTCCTCGGCAGCCATTCCCACAGCATCGGTCATCACCACCACAGTGGGAGCCGTCAAGTCAGGAAAAACATCGATATCCATTTTTTGCGACGAATAGATACCGCCAACAATCAACAACACCGCCCCCAAAAGGATAAATAGTCGGTTGTTGAGAGAAAAACTTATGATTTTATTCAGCATAATGTATCGTTTTAGTAGCAGAAAATATTTATCCAATATTGTCTACTTGTTAAAAACTGTTGAGATTTGCCGGCAACACTGCTTAATGGGCATGTCCCGAATGAGCATCTAGCGTAGCAGCACCCTGAGATAGTTGAACCAACATTGCACCCCTGCTCACAACACGTTCAGCTGCAGAGACTCCCGACAAAATCTCCACTCTCAAACCATCGCTGGCACCAACACGCACAGGACGTTTCTCGAATAGCTCGGGCGTCAGCTGTACAAAGACAAAATAGCTACCCATCTGTTCAATGACAGACTCCTTGGCAATGGTCAAGGCTTGTTGGTTGGTTTGAGTCTTGATATACATATCCACAAAACTTCCCGATAGAAGACCAACACCATTCTTGACCCTGAAAATGACAGGAATTAGTGGATTATCAACCTGCGAAGCTCTTCCATAAGAGAGCACACTTCCACCCAGTTGCTCCAGGGTGTAGCATTGGTCGGAATTGGGCACAGTGATATTGGCAGAGGTTATCATACTCAAAATTGGATAGTACTTACTCGACACTTCAGCCTGGATCAGCAGTTCACGATTCTGCGACACCACAATCACGGGAGTACCTGCCTGAACAAATGCCCCATTATCGACCAGCACCTGGGTCACAAATCCTGCCATTGGCGAGGTTGCACTCTGCTTGCCAGACGAAAAATTACTACGCAGATTGTTGTACACAGCCTGCGAGTTGAGAAATACGGCCTGGGCACTGATCAACTCTGTTTGGGTGACAAGCCTATCTTTGGCCAAACTCTGCTTACGCTCATACTCTGCCTTGGAGCGGTAATACTCCGAGCGAGCCTCCACCAGCCTAACAGACATGTTCCCATCGGCAAGTCCCTGGCTACTGATCGAAAAGAGCTGTTGACCTGCAGATACCGACCTACCCTGTACCATATTACCAGCCGCAAAGCTGATCACCCCGTCCGACATGGCAACCACAATTTGCTGGTCTCCTTGAGATGGAAGTATCTGGGCTGTGGTGTGGATTATCGCCCCAAAGGGCTCTAAAACAGCTTGTTGGGTTGCAAAATCAACCTTCCAACTCTGTTCCTTTGTGAAAATAACACTCGTTGGGCTAGTCACAACTGACTCTGCTGCTGCACTGTGAGCGTCGTGTTCATCGGTGTACACGGTGATCATAGGTAGCTCAATCTGCGAACTTCCTGCTGGGGTCACAATGTCGAAGATCAATCGAGCCTGACCAGCCGTGGTTGGCTTGATCTCAAAGTGGAATATGCCAGGCCTGTCGGGTTGCTCCACAGTTTGGCTTACCACCTCACCAGCAACCACCAAGCTAGCCTTGATTTGTGCGTGGCTGAGGGGTTTAAAAGTCTCAAGTATTGTGAAGTGTGCCAGAATTTCACTCTCCTCGCCCACAACAAACGGGCTGGCCTCAGCAAATAGCTCAAAGGATTGGTTATATGCTGTCAGTTGAAGTGTCTCTTCGTGCAGATGCTCATCTGCAACAGGACTATTGCCGCTAGCACAGCCAATTAACACCACTGCCAAAGGCAATAGAGCTGCAAAATATAGTATTTTCATGATTACGAACTGTTAGTTTTTGAATAAATCAGCTTGCGAACAACTCAATTGTCCACAAAAGTAGTGTTCAATAATTACTTGATTCAAAAAAAACTAACAAACAGGGGGTGCCCTAAGCCCTTGGCAGGGAGAGACAAGCAAAGCGTAGCTCGGTTCTGTAAATGGCTTGTGTTTATAGAGTTGTCCCACCAGGTCGGGCAACTCCAGTACATAACCTACCCTTTGGCATAACAGGCTGATAATCAGTACCCAACTACTAGGCAATAATTGACGAAGCGATTTTTGGTTTGAATCTAGAGTTGTATAGGCACTATTAACGGTGCAATCCTGCGGAGAAGTAGTATCGTTATGCTCCTGCTGATCAGCTGAGTGGCTATGATATTGATTAATATCCTCACAAGAGCTTTGGGCAAGGCAGATAATTACGGTATTATGGTGGTGGTGGGCAATGAAAGAGTGAGCCAACAGAGCAACCGTGGCGATTGAGACAAAAAATATATTAACGAATCTTTTCAAATTGCACCATTTCTTACCCACAAATATAGTGATAATTTATGAGAACAGAAAATTAAGTGAGCATAAAAAAAGGCTTGCATATAAATGCAAGCCTAATTTTACGAGTAGCGGGACGGGGAATTGAACCCCGGACCTCATGATTATGAATCATGCGCTCTAACCATCTGAGCTATCCCGCCATAAAAACCCCAATCCAAAAACTCTCAATTAAGGCAGCACAAAAGTAATATTTTTTCTCAATACTCCAAAATACTACGCCATAATTTCATTAAAATCAACAAAATTATTCCAAACACTCAAAGCAAACATAAATAACTTTGATAAAAAAATGCCCTCCAAACGTGCGTGGACACGAAAACAGGAGGGCAACGGTTTTGACACCTGGTGATCCCGAAGCGGTTCGAACGCTTGACCCTCAGCTTAGAAGGCTGATGCTCTATCCAACTGAGCTACGGAACCTTTTATAACACCCTAAAACACAAACCTGAGAGACTAAAACCAACTAAATCTCTCACTTAGGGCACAAAAGTATACATTTTATTCGTAACTTCCAAACTTATCAGCCCATATTTTCGCCCACATACTCTTTAACACCCCGAAAATTTGTCCTATGAAAAGCACTCACACCATGCCGCTCAATCGCAGCCCGATGTGCGACAGTTGGGTAGCCCTTATTTGCTGCCCAGCCATACTCGGGAAGTTGCAAATCGAGCCCCATCATATATTCATCTCTATGAGTCTTTGCCAGCACAGAAGCCGCCGCAATATTCAAAAATCGTGCATCTCCCTTAACCATACAGAGGTGATCAATCCCCAACTGACTCTTAAATCGATTGCCATCAATCAACAACAACTCGGGACGCACCTCCAATCCCTCAACAGCACCACTCATTGCCTCAAAAGTTGCATTCAAGATATTGATCTGATCAATCCGCTCTGCCGTCACCTCAAACACCGACCACGCAACCGCCTCACGTTCAATCACAACCCTCAACAGGTCTCGATTACGCTCGCTCATCTGCTTTGAATCGTTCAACAGTGGGTGACAAAAATCTGACGGCAACACAACAGAGGCCGCAAACAAAGACCCTGCAAGACAACCCCGACCAGCCTCGTCGCAGCCTGCCTCAACAAGAACAGTTTGAAAGCAAAGCTCCATACCCCCCCTATCGGATTCTATCTAATGACTTGATCAACAGCTCGTCACGCATTATAAACCTATAAGCCAGATAGTTCAATATAATACACAGCAACGGGAAAACCGCAGCAACCGCCAAACTCATCGTACTGAAAGAGAAGATACCAAGGGCACTATTAATTTTCCAAATATAGTAAGCCAAGTAGCATTCAACCCCAAACAAGATCACCATCTCAAAGAAACATAGCCTGATCTGAACCCAACGACGCTTAAACAAAAACAGATTCACCAACGGTACAAGCCAAGCGATCAAAATCAAAATCCCCATATAGGGCAGGCTAAGAATCACCTCACCTCCAGCCCCCTTCAGCCCAAAAGCAAACAGGTCAACAACCTGCTTACCGCCATAAAAATGGGACAAAGGCAGCACCAACATTAGCCCCATTAGGCAAACAGCAGCCATCAAAAAAAGTGTCTGAACTCTCTGAATCATATCTCCAACAGATTAAAATTTCTATAACAACGAACGGATAACCCGCTCCAAATCACTCAAATACAACATATTGGCTGCATCACTCAGTCCTCGGTCGGGATCGGGGTGCACCTCAAAAAAATAGCCATTTGCCCCAAAAGCCCGTGCAGCAAGTGCCATATACGGGGCAAACTCTCGATCACCAACCGTCTTACCACCACCAGCTCCTGGACGCTGAACCGAATGGGTGCAATCCATAATCACCCGCTCGGTGATGCCCAACATATCGGGAATATTTCTAAAATCAACAACCAAATTGTTATACCCAAACATATTACCACGCTCGGTCAACCAAACATTTGGATTGCCACTCTCCCGCACCTTCTCAACAGGATACCGCATATCTACCCCCGACAGAAACTGTGCCTTCTTGATATTCACAACCTTGCCCGTGGCAGCTGCTGCCGTAAGCAGGTCGGTCTGGCGGCACAAAAACGCTGGGATCTGCAAAATATCCACAACCTCACCAGCAGCACCAGCCTGCGACGCATCATGAATGTCGGTGGTGGTGGGCAACGAATAGCGTGCACCAATATCACCAATCATCTGCAAACCACGCTTCAACCCCGGACTACGAAAAGCACCCAAAGAGGTGCGATTGGCCTTATCAAACGAGACCTTAAACACAATATCAACCCCCAACAGGGTTCTTAAGCGATCCAACTCAGCAGCCACAATCTCCAACAACTCCATGCTCTCAATCACGCATGGACCCGCAATGAAGAGTGGTCTATTAATATCAAACATACCCAAAAATTATTATCCCAAAATTATAAAATGCACTCATTACTCATCTCTTTTACTCAACTCCAAACAGATCGCCCTGACTTACATCTAACGCCTCTAAACGCCGTTCGAACTCCAACATGATCTGCTCATTGCGAATAAGACCCCAATTGGGTCCCAAGTGGAAACGGGGCGGAGCCTCGCTGGCAAACCGCTCAACCACAACCCCTGGCCTCAAACGACGAAGAATCTCAATAAACAGGTCGATGTAGGCTGGCAGCTCCCAGAACCGAAATTGATCCGGATTATCCCTATACTGCTTGGCCATTGCCGTACCCTTAAATACCTGCAACTGGTGAAACTTGATGGTGGTAAGTGGTAGCGAGTTAATCAACTCCGTTTGGTCAATAAGCATCTGGTCTGTCTCCCCTGGAAGCCCCAAAATAAAGTGGGCTCCAGTGTGGATTCCCCTCTGGGCAGTGGCCTGAATTGCCCACTGTGCAGCCTCAAAATTGTGCCCCCGATTGATAGCCTCCAGAGTATGATCATAGCAAGACTCAACACCATATTCAATGGCAACATAATGACTCTTAGCCAACTCTGCAAAATAGTCGAGCTTCTGCTCATCGACGCAATCGGGGCGGGTACCAACCACAATACCAACCACCCGCGGGTCAGCCAGAGCCTGGTCATAGATACCCTTCAAGTGATCTAGATCGGCATAAGTATTGGAAAATGACTGAAAATAGGCCAAAAATTTATCTGCATGCCTATATCTATTTGCATGGAAATCGATCCCATTTTCGATCTGAAGTCCAACCGAATCGGTTGGCTTACAATATGATGGAGTGAAAGCTTCGTTATTGCAGAAAGTACAGCCTCCCACAGCCACCCTCCCATCACGATTGGGGCAAGTAAACCCAGCATTGATGGTCACCTTTTGGATCCGACCCCCAAACAGTTTACGAAAATAGCCCGAATAGCTATTAAATCGCCTCTCATCTCCCCACTCATACACCATGACCTACGCTTTTAATGCCTGAGTGAACTCAGGAAATAGTGTCCAGATATGCTCGGTCTGCAACCACAACTCCCTAGCAAGTGCCTCTCGACTAGGCCGTTCACTCTCAATATCCTCGAGATACTCCTGAGAAACGGGGTGCTCATCAGCTACAAATTCCGAATAATAGACCCCAAAGTTCTTCTTAAAGTAGATCAACTCTCCATCGCTAAATTTCCCCCAGCGACGCAGGTCTCCCCAGAGTTTCAACACACCCTTCTCGGCATGCTTATCACTGATATCATTCACTATCTCATCTAACAACTCATACTCCTCAAGGGCAATATAAGCATAGGCCAACCTCTTTGTCGCCTCGGTATGATCCTCGGGATCGAGCTCCAACAACATCTCCAACATTCCAGCACACATCTCAAAGTCGCCAATCAAAAAGTGGTCAATTGCCGTGTAGCTAATCAATAACATTGCCGAACGGCTATTCTCATCTTCCCACTCCAAAACCACCTCTTCATCATCGGGCAAAAACTCCATCAACTCCTGAAACGCAGCATAACGGGTGTTACATGCACCCTCAATATCGCCTTGGCTCTCCTGATTCTGGGAACGAGTCAACACCTGATCAAAATAGTTCTGCTCATCATGGTAGCAGATTTCATAGGTGTTGTCGATCGTTGGTTCTAAATACGCTTTAATCATCTCAATGTACCACTTATTAAATTATTCACTACACAATCTCCCACTCCGAACCCTGCTTACCATCTTTTACTCGGATACCAATTTCGCCCAATCTATCTCGAATCATATCCGACTTCGACCACTCTTTGTTCTGCTTGGCATCGTCACGCAGACTCAACAACATCTCCACCAGAGGCCCCAACATCGCCCCACCCTGCTCCTGTTTCTGGTCGGTGAGCCCCAAAATATCAACAACATATCTTTTAATGGTGACCCGCAACAACTCTAAATCATCTGCCGTGATTCGCTGCTGTCCCTCATGCAACTGGTTGATAACCCTCACCCAATCAAACAACACAGCCATCAAAACTGGAGAGTTTAGGTCATCACTCATAGCAGCATGACACCCCTGCACCAGCTCCTCAACATTGACCGTGGAGTCTGCCGATGATTCAAGTTTGGTGAGCGTCTCCATGGCCTTCATCAACCTATCCAGCCCCTTTTCTGCCGCCAGAAGGGCCTCATTACTAAAGTCCAACGTGCTTCGATAGTGAGCCTGAAGCATAAAAAAACGAATGGTCATCGGAGCATAAGCCTGAACCAGAAGCGGGTGCGAACCGTCGAAAAATTGCTCCAAATTGATCGAATTACCCAACGACTTACCCATCTTCTGACCATTGATGGTAATCATATTATTGTGCATCCACAACCGTGCTTCGCATCGTGACCACAACTGGCCACAGACTGGGCAATTTCGCACTCATGGTGGGGAAACATCAGATCCATTCCGCCGCCATGAATGTCGAACTCTTCACCCAAATATTTGGTACTCATAGCTGAACACTCCAAATGCCACCCGGGAACCCCCACACTCCATGGCGACCCCCATCTCATAATATGCTCGGGAGAGGCCTGTTTCCAAAGTGCAAAATCATACGAATTACGCTTATCAACCTGACCATCAAGGGTTCTAGTGTTGCTCAACATATCCTCAAGCACACGCCCCGATAGCTTTCCATAGTTATTGGTGTCGTTGTATCTCTGAACATCGAAATAGACCGACCCATTGCTCACATATCCAAATCCATTGTCGATGATGCGTTTAATCAGCTCAATCTGCTCAATAATGTGCCCCGAAGCCGTTGGCTCAATTGAGGGAGAAAGAACACCAAGAGCTTGCATTGCCTGATGATAACGCTCAGTGTAGTAGTGGGCTATCTCCATTGGTTCAAGATTATCTATCCTCGCCCTTTTGGCTATCTTATCCTCGCCCTGATCTGCATCAGCCTCCAGGTGCCCAACATCGGTTATGTTCCTGACATAACGCACCTTGTAGTCCAACTCTCGAAGGTATCTAAAGAGTAGATCAAAGGTGATTGCGGCACGAGCATGACCCAAATGCGGATCGCCATAAACAGTTGGTCCACAAACATAAAGCCCAACAAAAGGGGGTCTAATTGGCACAAACTCCTGCTTTGTTCGTGTCAAAGTGTTGTAGAGCATCAATGGTGAGTTAGTCACAACAGTCAAATTTTAGGTTGCAATATGTAATAAAGCCACAAAAATACAAAAAATAGATGGGAATTGGCGGTTTCACGATATATTTTTTTAATTTTGTGGCTTATATTTGTTAAATCAACTAAGAATGCAATATTTCAAGAAGTACAACCTGATCGTTGGCTGGCTAGTTTTTGCCATCTCTTCAGCAGTATATCTGCTAACAATCGAACCTTCAGCAAGTTTCTGGGACTGCTCAGAATTTATTGCCACCTCCTATAAACTAGAGGTTGGGCACCCTCCTGGGTCGCCACTTTTTATGCTTATTGCCCGAATTGCAACCATGTTTGGCGGCTCTGCAAGTTCGGCAGCAATGATGGTAAATGCAATGTCGGGGCTGGCTAGTGGATTTACAATCCTATTTCTGTTCTGGAGCATCACCCACTTGGCTGGTAAGATCTACACCAATAATGGAACCCAGGGCGAGCTAACCATGGCACAAACATGGACTGTCTTGGGGGCGGGGGCTGTTGGAGCACTTGCATTTGCATTCACTGACACCTTCTGGTTCTCGGCTGTTGAGGGCGAGGTCTATGCACTCTCGTCAATGTTTACTGCTATTGTTTTCTGGGCCATTTTGAAGTGGGAGAATGTAGCAAACGAGCCTCAGGGCAACCGTTGGTTGGTGCTGATCGCCTACCTGGTTGGACTCTCAATTGGTGTTCACTTGTTGAACCTGTTGGCAATTCCAGCTCTTGTATTTGTCTACTATTT